>BSBM01001975.1:0-255000 GCA_027924585.1 Larix kaempferi
TGAATCTCAAGATCTAAAGGAATCTTCTATCCATTTAGGGATAAGAGTATTGCCTCCAGCAACAACATACAACCTTTTGAGGGTATCATTAGCCTATTATTGATTATGGCATTTCCATTATGTGGTTTTGAGTTGTATCTACATATCTCAAGGACTTGTGAATGATGTTTTCAGGGAAAAAAACCATGCCTTTGGCCCTAAAGAAACCATTGAGGAATCTAGAGAAATGAACAATGCATGAAGCACCATGCATGACTTTGCATGGATATGTTTCCACTATATATCCATGTCTTGGGGCCTTAAATATGGTCAAGGAGGAGACATGAGCCTATGCCCCTAAAGGAATATTCTAGCCATACAAGGCTAAGAACATCACCTCAACCAACCACGCATGGCCTCTTGTGGGTTTCATTGTCCTATGATTAAGGATATTAATGACATTATGTGGGTTTGAGAAGCATGTAGGTGACTTAGGGCCTTGGGAAGGATTCTCTAGAGAATAATACTACACCTTTGGCCCTAAATATATCATTGAGGAATCTCAAGAGACATGAAAAATTGCATCAAAGAACCATGCATGATTTTGCAAGGGGTACCCATGGAGCTTTTTATATAGGTCTTGGGGACTTGAATACTTGGACATGGTCAATGGAGAAGACCTAAACCTTGTGCCCTAAAGAAGTATTTTATCCATCCAAGGCTAATAAGGTTGCTTCCACAAACCACACGTGGCCTCATAAGGGTATCATTGGTCTATGATTACAGATGATGATTCCATTAGGTGGGTTTGGGGAATATGTATGTGTCTCGATGAATTGGTAATGGAATTATAGGGGAAACACCATGCCTTTGTCCCTAAAGAAAACATTAATGAATACAAAATAATGAAGGCTTATCCATTGAGTAATTTTATCCGGGTCTTGGGGCCTTGAAGGCTTGGACATGGTCAGTGGAAGAGACGTGAACCTTGGGCCCTAAATAAATATTTTATCCATCCAATGCTAAAGGTTTCCGCCACCAACCACACATGGCCTCTTGAGGGTATCATTGGCCTATGATTAAGGATGGCAATTCAATTAGGTGGGTTTGATAAATATGAATGTGTCTCGATGCCTTGCGATGGAATTTTAGTGGAAAGAGCATGCCTTTATCCCTAAAGAAACCATTGAGGAATCCAAAACCATGAACAATTCCTTAAAGTGCCATGTGTTAGATATTTTGATTAATATAGGATCTTAGTACAATTAGATATTTTGAGTAATATCTACTTGTTTCAAGGCCTTGGGGAATTATATTATAAGGAAGAATACTATGTGTTTGGCCCTAAATTAATTCCTATGGCATTTAGAGCCATGAACAATGTGTCAAGGAATCATGCATAACTCCGTAGGTGGTATCCATGGCACTATGTATCTAGGTTTTTTTCCTTTGGGCATTGGACATGGTCAGTAGATGACACTTGATCCTCAATCCCTAAAGGAATATTTTAGCCATATAAGGTCAAGGAGGTGGTCTCCACCAACCAAACATGGCCACTTGAGTGTATTATTAGTCACTTTAGGAATGGGACTCGAAGACATAGATGTGATTTGAGAAGGAAGACCAACATATCATGCCTAAAAGATATTATGGCTCATAGACCATGCATAACATCCAATACCACCACATAATCATTGTAAAGTGACCTTTGGCCATAACATCCAATACCACCTCAACCAATCACACATGGCCTCGTGAACGTATATTTGGATTGTGATTGAGGATTTTAGTGCAATTGGATGGTTTTTAGTCATATCTACGTTTGGCAAGACCTTGGGAATGATATTATAGGGAAGAAGACTATGTGCTTATCCCTAAATTAATAACTGGGGAACTTAGAGCCATGAACAATGCATCAAGGCATTATGCATGACTTCATAGGGGTATCCATGGCACTATGCAACTTGGATTTTGGCCTTGGGGCCTTGGACATTGTCAATAGAGGACACTTGATCCTCAAGACCTAAAGGAATATTCTAGCAATCTAAGGGAAAGGAAGTGGTATCCACCAACCACACATGGCGTCTTGAGTGTATCATTAGCCTATGATTGAGGATATCAATGACATTAAGTTGCTTTGAGCAATATGTAGGTGTGGCAGGGCCTTGAGGATGATGTTCTAAAGGAAGAAGAGCATTCCTTTGTCCCTAAATAAATCATTAAGGAATTCAAAGCCATGAACACGGCATCAAAGCACCATGCATGGCATTGGAGTGGTATCTATGGAACTATGTATTTGGGTCTTGTAGCATTGGGGCCTTAGACATGGTTAATAGAGGAGACCTAAACCCAAGGCTCTAAAGCAATCTTCTAAACATATAAAACTAAGTGGGTTTCCTCCACCAACCACACATGGCCTATTGAGGGTATCATTGGCATATGATTCAATATTATTTTTCCATTAGGTAGTTTTGAGAACTATGAATGTTCCCCTAGAGCCTTTAGAATGACATTATAGGAATGAAGACCATGCTTTTGGCTTTAAATAAACCATTGAGGCATCTAGATCCATGCATAATTCCTTAGAGAATCACACATGACTTTCCATGGGTATCCATGGTGCTTTGTATCTAGGTCTTGTGGTCTTAGGGGCCTTGGACATGGTAATGTAGGAGACCTACAACTCAATTGCTAAAGGAATCTTCTGACCATGTACTGCTACGAAGGTTTCCTCCACCAACAATAGGTGGCATTTTTGGGGTGTCATTGGCATATGATTGATGATGTGTGTTCCATTATGTGGTTTTGAGAAATATGTACCTGTCCTAGGACATTATGAATACTTTCCATGGAATAATACCATGCCCTTGGCCTAAATAAACTATTGAGGCATCCATAGCCATGAACAATACCTTAAAGGACCATTGGCATTTAAGTACAAATATTATTTCCATTAGGCGATTTTAAACACTAATAATGGGACTCAAGTACCATGACATCATTAAGAAAAGAAGTAGAATTCCCTAAAGGAAGCTTCTAGTCATCTACATCCAAGAACAATGCCTTTAACTACCACACATGACCTCATGATGAATTCACTTACATTTGAGTGGTGATATGGATTCCATTAGAAATGTTTGAGCTCTAGGTATTGTTCTCAAGTACCTTGACATGGTTGGGGTAGGAAATTTTTTTCGTAATCCCTAAATGAATATCATAGGAATCTAAAGAAAAGAAGGACACCTCAAACTAGCATGCATGGCCTTGGCGTGGGTATATGTATGGCATTAGGTGCTTTTCAGTTGTAGTTATAATTATTAGGGCCTTAGAGATGATCGAGCAATGAATCCCATGTCTTATATCATAAAGGAAGTTTTGAGGCATTTAATTCCTAAAGGATACATTGAAGCACCACACTTGACCTACAACAAAATCCTTTCCCTCCCAGTGGGGATCTTAGCCCCTTTAGAAGAAGCACATCATTAGGTATGGACCTTGGGTCCTTGACATTTTCAAGGATGGAAACCAAAGCCATGACTACTAAAATAGGATTCTAGAAATCCAAGGCTAAATGACACCTTGAACCACTAGCCATGATCTCCAAAGAGTGTCTTTATCCTACAAGCTATGGGGATATATTTTCTATTATGAGTTTTAACACTAGGCTTGGAATTTAGGTCCCAGACATTATTAAAAGAGGAAATGTGGGTCTTATTATTTAAACGAATATTTCAGGTATCAAAGGCTCTCTATCTATCTCTTCCTTTCCTAGTCCCCCTCCTCTCTCGCTCTTTCCTTCTCTCCCTATATCCCCCCCTCTCTCCCTCCCTCCCCATGCCACACCTCTCTCCCCCTCTCTATGTGTTTTTCTTTCGCTCCACTCCCCCCCTATCCCCACTCTCTTCCCCGCTCTCTCTCTTTCTCCTTGTCTCTATTTCCCCCTACTACCAAAAATGGTTCTTACTTTCACAAGGCCCATAATCTTTTAAGATTGTCAAAGACATGCCTAGTTCTTGATAAAAAATTATGTGCTCAATCTTGAGTAAAAAGAAAAAAGAGTTCGTTAGCAAAATATTTATATTCCAACTACTAATCAAACCCCTTGAGAAAATTTCTAAATCTAGTGCAAAAAAATCCCACCATGACAACCACTTCCTAAGATAGGGAAACAATGGAGTCATCCTTTCCCATAGTTTTATTGCATAAGCATTAACATTGGGATTATTAAGTTCAACCAACCTCTTTAAATCCAATTTCTTCGCTTGGACCAACAACCCTCTAATATTTAAAGGGAGAGCTTTCATTGTGAACCTATGAAAGAGGCCAACCCTGCTCTAAGGGCACTAGTAACGAGTCTTTTCTTTCCTTGATTAACCTCCTCCATATATTTATATTAAGCTAATTTGAGAGAAGAATTTCTACCTACCAGTCCTAGGGCCTGGATCGTTTTGTAAATACTAACCCATTTGTGGAAGTTTGCATAATTTTGAATTTGACTATGGGTATAGCTATCATAACTAGAACTTGCATTAGAATAAGAATTGAAAATTTTTCCCATGTATCTCACATGTAAGGGTGGATATAACAAAATGGCAACAATTGAAATAAATATTTGAAGAAAATACATAAATATTGAGGCACTACATGGCCTCTAGATTTCAAAAAATCAGGTTACAACAAATGAGTCCAACACGTCCTCAAATTCATCTTGTAGTTCATGATCCTTATCGACATCGTTCTACTCTATATGGCTATCAATGTTTCAACCTCTCAGTGATATCTCCCAATGCTCACAAATGATCATCGAGAAGAGAGTGAGGAAAAATAAATGGGGTTCATCATTATAAAGGTTTTAATTTCATTTTGAGTTTTTTGTTTGGTAGGGTTGCAATTTTGGATTGAGCATGCTTGATTGGTAATTAGGTGGAAAGTGATTGTTTTAGGTCCAAACATTTAAGAACTTCAACATGTTGGTTTTGATAGAAATGACTATGATATGGTATCATTAAAGTGACCCTTTCAAGTACATTAAACAACGTTTATGAGGTATCTTCAAGGTGACCCTTTCAAGTAATTCAAAAATACTTGTATTTCCATCCAATGTTGCATCCCTAGATTCATTGTGTAATTGTTATATGACTACCAATGTTGAGGCTACTAATACTTTTGAGAGTCAATAGGAAAAATTACAACTGGCTTGGGCTTCTACCTAACCACCTCATCCAACATGAGTTGGTTCCTCTGCTCGTTTGCTTCACTTGTTTCGGGTTCTTTGTGGCGGGACGCCATTTTGAGAGTTGATAGGGAAAATTACATAAGGCTAAGGTTCCTACCCTAGCCGCCTAATCCAAAATGCTCCCATTCCTTTGCTCTGGTTTTGGATTCACTATGGAGGGTTTTTTTAGCAGTGGTGATAGATTTTTATTTAGCAGCCACTTTCCCTGAAATGGCCTTACTGCTGCTTGCTTCGACCTTGCAACCTGCCTTCTCGATTGATTTCCGTCTATTGATTGCTGCCCATCTTTCTCTCCCTACGATCCTTCGACTTGCAACCTACCTTGTGAACTCCCCCCTTCGAAATTTAGCAGCGGCGGCGACGGTACTATGTTTGGAAGCGGGAGGTTCTTTCCCATGGTAGCAGCGGTGGGTTTGTGGCGTTCCGAGTTGTAGCGGTGCCCTATGGAAAAGTTCGATGGGGCGATAAATATAAACGAGGATTTGGGGTCTCTGGAGGGCATCCCAATGGATCTAGCACCCCACAACAATAGCATTGTCCACGACTAAGTATAGACACAGCAGAATGACATCGTTTGTGGCAGCGAAAACCGAGGAGGAGGATTTGGGGGTAACAGTGGCAGAGGAAACATGCATATGATAGAAATCGATTGGAGGTTGAGTGGGCATCTACTTTTTTCCTTGGATGCTGGGGTGCTGGATGGCGAGCTTGGGAACTGGATAGATGGTGGATGGCTAGAAATGTTAAGCATGTTTCAATGGTTCACTCTTCAAGAACCTAAATGGGCACGGTATTTGAAGTTAAGTTGTGATTCCTTAGTCACTATGGTTTGAATTTTTTTGCACTATGAGTTCTGTGGAAGTTTATGGTGTTGATGCTATTGAGCGTATGCTTGAATACTTGATTGCAGTTGGAGAGCATGGTTTGAGAAATACGGATTTATCTGGTGAGCCAACATCAATCCACACAATAGGAGAGACCCCCTTTTCCAGATGAAAAGGGCTCAAATAGCATTGACGAGCTTAATTTGCTTTTAGATGGCAAGGAACCATATGGGGGTTTACAAGACAAAGAAACAGTCTTCAAGGAAGATGCTTGCGTGATTTTGAAGAGAGAATGGTTTAAATGTTGTTGAATGATCTGTACATTATTTTCGATTGCATGACATGGGTTAAATTTTCCTTGAGCAGAATTTGTTGGATTAAAACAAGAACATGGAAGACACCAAAGAGATTAGTGCTAAAGGACAATGTGATCCTTTGAATAGTTGTAAGGATTGTGAAGGGAAATAATATGGAGGTGATTCAACATTCAAAAGGGGAACACATACAATTTTCTCAAGAAGAGGTGTAGTTTCTGTTATTCTTGGGTTGAATTTCCAGCTTGGAGATATGTGTAGTTTTATTCAAGGGTAGCTCTTAGTTCACATAGAAGAAAATCAAAATTTAATTACAAAATTGTTATAATCCTTTGTAGACAAATGTGTCAAACTAGAACTACTTTTCTTTGTACTGATTAAGGTTGTCTATAGCAGGAGGAAATGATCAAGAAGAAATATGGAGGAATTATACCAAAACAACGTCTGATTTCGAAGGTAGTGATCTATTTCCTTATTTATGAGGGCATCCATTTTGGCATAATCAGACAAGATCTTTAACTTGAACATAGACCTCATGATTTGTACGGCCCAAGTCAGTAAGTATTATAGCAAGATTTCATTGTAGCATGGCCCCCTTCCTTTATTGATATTTTTTCTATGTTTTCACCAGTTGTTAAAGAAGATTTAATTAGTGCTATTGCTTCTGGTTTTATCAATTATTGTTGTATCATGGCCATCCATATAATGAAATGGATTGATGACTTGTTTCAGGATAATGAGAGAGCTTACTTTGACTCTGCTGATTGGGCTTTGGGAAAGGTAAGCTGTATTGATCATGTCAAACATTCTCGATGAATTTGAAGAACCAGCATAATATGCTTCCTAATATTATTGAAATGTTGAGAAACTTATGGTTCGAGTGTGGTCATTATTTGTATGTGAATAGCAAGGAGCACCAAAGGGTGAGGATCCTAATAGCAGAACATAGGCACTGCAACCAAAGTTGCAGGCAACAGCTTGGGAATTGTCCAATTGTATATTTACTACAATATGCTACATTTTGGGAGAACCAAGTATTTTACCATTTGTGTCAATAAAGATTTAATGAGTGGATCCATTATGATACGAGATTTTGTTATTTTTATTCCCAATGTTTATCTTTCAAAACAGTGTAGTTCCATTTTTTCTAACCCAGTCAGTTATTTCTTTAACTTATTTATTTTCCAACAGCCTACTCCTCATCAACAACGTCCAGCTCGAAGGTCATAATTATCTTCATCAGAGGGTGAAGGTTGGTTTCTCTCAAATATCTTCTCTCATATTTTTCTTAAATGGCCCCCATCTACTATTTTCAAAAATCATCGGCAAGATACCTTAACTCTTCAGTCAGGACAAAAGGGTGAAGGGGCAGAGGGATAATAAGATAAAAAGAAGAACAAAGTTTCCTTTAATATAAAATCTTTGGTCATTAGTGGACATCAATATAATTTATTTCTTTCTTTCTAACTTAGTTTGATTGAAAACGGATGCAGATGCAGTTTCATCTGACGAGGAGACTGAGAATTAGTAATCTTGCAGGGTACCATCATCTGGTTAGTTTGGTATGGCCTTAGTTGAAGCTACTTTACATTAGTTCAGCCTATTAAGAACATTTCAGCTCTTGTCGTTGGGGTGTTTTTCATTAGAATCGCCTCATTGATTATCTTCTTTGCTTTTCCAATTGCCATTGCTTTGGTTTTAGCTTTTGCATGTAGAGACAATTAGCTTACCTCCATGGAAAGATTCGATTGAAAAAGGCAGGGATGTTGGACCTAGGATATACAGCTAGAGGTACATGTATAATATCATATTTGATATAGCTTTAGATGACTGACCTACTTTATGGCGTGTCTAGCTGGGCTTGTCCTGACTCTATGGTACTATTGATAGCCTATTCCGGGTTTTGGTACATCGACATAAACAACTACTTCATATACAGAATAAACTGGCGCTGGATC
Source organism: Larix kaempferi (assembly GCA_027924585.1). NCBI lineage: Eukaryota > Viridiplantae > Streptophyta > Pinopsida > Pinales > Pinaceae > Larix > Larix kaempferi. The sequence goes on from BSBM01001975.1 coordinate 8,312, forward strand.
TACGGAAAAGGATACCGAGTAAAGGTAAATGGTCCTGGTACTTACTCTGCTTCAATTGGTGCACCTGCCCTTGCTTATGCTGCTACTAGCTATGGGTCTGGAACAGGTTATGCTATAGGATTTTCGATATCGAATTGCTTAAAGGCTATCTGGATAAAAATGATCCACTAAAACTAGCTACGCTAACAATGGATCTGCTTACTCTACTGTGGGTTCTATAAATAAAATTGGCCCTGCAAGCCCTGCAACCAAACAATCTCCGAGTCTACATGTATAATATCATATTTGGTATCAAACTAATTGAATAAGCAATATAACTTTGGCCAAGGCACATTAAAAAAGAAATGAAGGAGTGGACAAAACATTTATAGTGAAGAATCTTGTTTGGATTCATGACATCTCTTAGCTCTTTATCTGGATGTTCAATGATTTAGATTTTGGGACAAAAAGCAATATTTTAAATGGTTAAATGTTGGTGGTTTTATTGGTCTTTATATAATATATACATATATTCACCGATTTCATTTCTAGAAGGAATGAATTCTGCATTTGAACATAATTTAAATTCGGAGTTTTCTTTGAAGGATTTCAGGTTGATGGTAGTGTGAGAAAATGTGTGAAGTGCATTTTTGAATGAATTTTGGAAGGGAAAGTTAATGTATCATGCATGTATAAAATATCAGATATTTATGAATAGTTTGTCATTTTCCTTTCTTTTGAAAATAAAAACATATATTAATTTTTTTTGTATAGCAAAATGATTTACATGATAAAAATGAGCAACACTTAAATGAAATTCAAATTGTTGGTTGATGATTTACAAGATGAAAATGAGCAACCACTTAAATGAAATTCAAAGTGCTGATTTATAAGTGAGAAATATATTTGTGAACAGTTTGAAGGTTACTTTTTTACAACAATAAAATTACATGATATGTATTCATTATGTTCTTTTGGATAACTTATGGTGTTAGGTGCCCTAGTCCTTATATTTTTCATGTGTGTTGCATTGGATTGAGTTTGTTTTTCATGTGTGTTGCCTTGGATTGAGTTTGGTAGGCTCGAAAACGCTATACTATATAAAATACTTTCTAACTGATATATTTAATAATATGTGACATATATATTATATATGTTTTTTTTTTGTGAAAGTGTTCATAGAGAAACTTGTGGGGTTCTTCCCTCATTCAGAGGGTAATCCAGATTTTGCAAATGCTTAATGCTTTGTCAACATGCCATTACAACATTATGTTCATAAAAGAGTAGAACATGTCACTTGTAGAAAATGAAAAAGGGGCGGGGAGGATAAAACTCCTCACAACTACCCCAAGTTAGATCTAATTAACATTTAATATATGAGATATAAATAACATACACACACCATTTAATTTTCCATTTGAGGAGTGTTTTAAAAACACATTTTTTAGCTTTGTTAATAAGTGAAATATAAATATTAATCACATATTATATATATAGTATATATATATATATATAAAATATGTGATTTATATTTATTTTTTTTCACCATTTATTGTTTTATGGTGCTTTGCACCACTTGTTGTTTTATGGTGCTTTTGCACCATATATACTTTTGTGTATGATAATAATTATAGTAATTATTATTATTTTGGCGTTTTGCACCATAAATTTGCAGTCCATGTTGGATTGGTTTTGGTGTTTTGCACCACAAAATCTCAATCCACCTAGCATTGGTTTTGGTGATTTGCACCATACACCATGGAATGCCACATATTCATTTAACACCAAAATCATTTTTTTTAAGAACACCACTTTTGCACCATAAATTTTAGCACCACTTTTAGTATCCCCACATTATCACCACTTTTGCACCACTATTTGAAAATTGAGGATTTCTCAAATCCTTTACAAATAGTGGTGCTAATGTGAGGCTAAAATGCCCTTTTTCTTGTAGTAGAAGCATTTTGAATTATACAAATTAAGAGAATATGAATCCTTTAAGTGGAAGTGAATCAACCTATCTTACGAAATCAATGTGGTGGTGGTGTTGGAATTAAATACATTCATAATTATGTTCCCTTGCATGTCATAATTATGTTCCCTTGAATGTCACTAAGGTTTATGTATATTGTATGCATAACCATATTCTTAGAGATCTTAGAATATGAAGAATGTAGAAATGATTGTGGAACCTATGTGAAGAAGAGCTAAAAATAAGATACTTGAAAAATGGTACTTGCATTTAAGGGAAATTTATATTGTATAAATATGCAAATTACTAATTAGGACCTTGTATAAGATAACTAAGATTTCTAAGGGTAGGCGATCCCTGGGATAGAGACTTTCCCTTAGAATAAAGGGTCTCGGGAAGTCTCGGCCCCTCCTAAGTCTCAAATTTCTGGTATATCTGGCTTGCCGGCAGTTGGGCTGTTTTGGGCTGTTGGATATACCCTTAGTAGATTGCTGTTCGCATGGTTAATTTTTTTTTTTTTCTAAATAAGTTGATTGTAGGAATGGTTGTAATTTGATAAATGTGCATCATCTAATTTCTATCGCATAGATCTTTAATGTCAAAAAAAGTTTCTTTATTTTTTTTTTACATTCCCTAACTCCGTGATTTAGGGTTGTTACAACTGGTGCCCGTGCAGCAACTATTTGCATGGAGTCTTTGGAAGGGTTCTCCATATTTCACTTCCCTTCGAGGTTTTGTGCCTGAATACAATGTTGAGAATAAGAACAGGCCTGCTTCAAAAATGAACAAATTATAACAATGCGACTGAGGCGAAAAATATAGCAAATATAATAATCGGAAGGATCTAAATATATAAGTAGCACAAACAGTAGGATTGAGATCATGAGATTACTCAATTCATTCCCATATAATATTAAATTACGTGAAATGAAGGCATACGCAATCCTTCATTTTCGTGGAATCCATGATAACCCCTTCGCAGCATTGTGAAACTTTGACTTTGATCCGTGATTTCCATGAATCGCGCCCTAAACAAACCTGTTTAAATTATCTTCGAAAGCCTTCTCGTTATATTTTTCATGGTTTATTATTATTACAACTACTTAATTTGACCTAATTTGTGGACGTTATATTTTTGATAATTATGGTTTATTATTATTTCAACTATTTAATTTGACCTAATTTGTGGACGTTATATTTTTGATAATTATGGTTTATTATTATTTCAACTATTTAATTTGACCTAATTTGTGGATATGGATAAGCCACAAGTTAAAAGCTATTACAAGTTATCATATGTTAATTATTAATTAGACCATATTCTGACTCTACAATCCAAGAAGAGGATCACTCTTGATCCGCCCCAAAATTGTTAAATATAAATAACTATCTATATAATATTTAAAAATGTTATTTTTATATATTAAATAGAATTGGGTAAAAACTTTATAAATTTAATTTAATTTTAATATATATTATTTGTAAATAGAGTATTGCAGAGCTCGAATGTTATATTATTGTATTGCAGAGCTCTAACGAACAAACAGATCATAAATACGATAGTATAGAATTTGAGATGAAATAATATATTATTAAGATGACTTTAACGTTAAATATATCATTTATATTTATATTATATAAACATGCTAAAAAAGGTTTGGTAAACCAACGACTTCTGAGAATCGTGGACACTAAGGAGAGTTGATACGTTCTCTGAAAAAAAGCGGTAGTTTACCAAGATTAAAGTCCTTTGAGTTTAAGATTCAATTTCATCCATTAACATCTAAGATAACAACAACCATCTAAGATAAGAACACCCGTGAGCTGTCTACTATGTTTACTTCTTTTACAACTCACCTTAATCTTATAGAAATTTCGAATAAAGTAGTAAATAATGTATTGTTGATATTCATATTGATGAGTGTATATCTATCTTAGAAATGCATTTATCAAGGAGAAAGTACTAGCTTTTTTTTAAGATGTCTTTTCACTAAGTTAGCAAAGAAAATATGTAATTTTGTCATAGAATTAAATATTTTGTGGTGGCCATGTGCATATAATGCCAAAACATGGTTTTCAAAGGATGTTAAAATTATTTTTGTACATATCTCAATCATAAAAGTTGTTGGTGCTTTGCTTAGAGTTGTGGAAAGCTATAGCGTGGCATATGTCAAAAGTTTATTGGAGCTAGAGTTAAAGACTAGAGAAACGCTAAACTCTAACGCTTTACATGGCAATGGAGCTAGAGTTAAAGATTAGAGAAAAGCTACATGGTACTAGAATAGGCATAATCATTTAAAGATTTGTTTCTCTATGGATTGTGATCAACTTTTGGCATTAGTACTTGATTTAGCTACCACGTGAATACTATTCTAAATGAAAATCTAGGCAAATGTAAACTAGTAAATAAATGAGTTACATGAACAAAGATGGGAATGATATGAGCCAAATGATTTATATATAAATATAAAAGCTCCACCAAAACTAGGGATAACAATTTGATGTATTTATTATCCATAGCTTTGTTAGAGCTTGTATTCTATCTAGATACCTATATATATTGGATGCATTACACCATTTAATATGATAAGAACCAATTGAGATTAAATGGTGCAATGTTTCCAAGATTGTAGCCTCATGTAACTTGTATTTGAATAACTAGAAAATTATTATCATTATCTTATTAGAGAAAATTTGCTCCAAAATGATCCTCTTAAGAACATTCTACAATAATAAGCCTTATGTGCCACATCAAAATGTGTATGGCACATTGCACTCCCATGTAAGCTAGGTTAATCTATAAATATCAAGTAAGAGTTAAAGATAATAGCTATTATATAATAAATATTGTACTAATAATATAATGATAACATCATTAACTATATAATAATAACATCATTAACTATATAATAATAATAGTTAAATCTAATATAATATATAATATAATAATAATAATAATATAATGATGGCCACATTCAAATGGCATTTGACCTTTATCTGCAATGTATCATATTTTCCAAATGTGTAGTCTTCTGAATTATTTTCAATGAATTTTTCCAAAAAAAAATCATCAATTCTTTTTTTATTATCTAAAATGATTCACTCAAATTCCACATGATAAAAAAATTTACTATGAACATCACGAAAACTGTCCAAAAACTATTGAAACTCCTTATAAATTTGAATATTTTTAAAATTATTGCCATACATTTTATGGTTGGAGATTTAATAATTAGTAAGATTCCCCAAGGCTTTTACACTTTAAGAAAATTATTGATCCTTAAAATTTTCCATGACTAAGACATCTTGACATGTTTGAGTTTGTTAGGACTAAATTAGTTAATCTATGTTAAGAAGCCTTGACCTCTTTCTTTTCTTTCTTTTTGTTGTAGATGGGATCACTCTAGCTCATTTAGTGAAAACCATTTTCCATATCTAGGGATTTGTGCTTAATTTGACACTAGGAACTCATGGATTGTCTCACTCCATAGGATCTTTGTGTTGTATGGATTGATCCATAAGAGGGGTTATGATATTTAACTAACAACTTCACTTTAAATATTGGGTTCAAACCCAAGTAAAACAAGATATTTAGTTTAAAAGCATTGACACCATTTTTATTCAAAATCTTGTATGGATAAAAAAATAATGGTCATAATTTTTTATGTGGCCATTGCATGAGGAAAATAATATCATACATATTAGACACCAACATAGATCACCTCTTTCATATATTATATCTAAATTCCAATTGAGCCATTTGTAGAATAATGTGACAATAGAAAAGTATATAAAATAGAGTATTGTTGATAGTCATAGTCATAATTATTTATCCATCCTTACTCAGAATGACCAAAGAAAATTATACATTGCTTTCGAATTTCCTTTTTTCTTATAGTAATTAAGTCAAATATTAACTCACCACCATCATTCTCGACAATGGCTTCCAAAAACCTTATTTCCCATAATTTTGTCAATTGTCTATAGCTTCTCACTACCCTTGACCCATTTCCCTATCAATGAGAATGGGTAGAACAAGATGACCCTTGACTTCTCACTAATAAATGTTATGCAATCACCATTTCCATATTTTGATACACAATGGAATGGGACATCTCTCACCTTCATTATTCTTATTTACTCTGGAAGATCCCATATCAACAACACTAAAATGAATTATACAATGCCCACTACAAAACATATTACCTATTTAAAGATGGAAAACCTATGAACTCACATTTTCTACCATACCTTTACCTCCCCCTATCACAACCCAGTAATTCAACTTACACAAATGGCTACCTCTCTTAGCTTTACTCTACATCTAAACACCACATATAGGTACCCTAGCTAAACCACGTCCACCCTGAGATAGTACATTATGTTGAAATTTGGTTTTCCATTTATGTCAATTGATGTCAAAGAGGATTCAGTATTCCTGTTCCAGTTTGAAGAAATATATGAAAGCCACTTTGAAGAAGTATTTTTCCGTGCCAGTTTAAAGAAATATATGAACGATACTTTGAAGAAGTATATGGATTCTAGTATGAATAAGTATATCCAGAAGTGCATCCAGTCTGAATAAATTTGGTATAGGTGTAGGTCTCAATTTCACCTAGCCATACTCCTTCAAGGAAAAATCCAAAGAGTTGGTTGGAAAAAAGTTAGCGAGTGCACAAGAAATCCAAAGAGTTGATTGGACAAGGTTCGGGAGTGCACAAGAAGCTTGGAACAAGAAGTGGTTGAATAATAATGCAAATCCCAGAAGTGTGAAAGACTCACCAATCAAAAGAAGCTTTCAGTTCTTGAAGTGTGCACAAGTACCAAGAAGGTTTTAGCAGTTGAAGATGTCAAGTGCGCAAGTCCCACAAGCGATCGTACATCAGGGGCGCAAGACCACACTCCAAGGGTGAAAATCCCACTAGGAAAAGGACCATGTATGCGCAAGACCCACAAGAGATGACACCTAAGAGGCGAAAAACATGCAGAGGGAAGGAAGCATGAACCATGAAGCAAAGAAGAAGGAAAGCGACAATCAACTTGTGGACATACAATCTTCATCATACAAGTATAAATAAGGAGCAAGTTGGAGATTTGAAGTAAGCTTGAATTATGCTTTGAATTGGAAAAATAGAAGATACAAATTTATCAAGCTTCTAATACTCGGGGCATCAAGGGCTCGTGGAACTAGAACAACATGATCGAGCAGAGAGACAAGTGAGCACATGCAGAGGAATGGAATATATGAAGGTGCACATAATGATGTTGTGAATCTGTGATATTTGCATGAAGATAGAAAGGAAGAATTACAGAAGATGTTCAAGTGCGCGAGGACTGAGTGACAGTATCACAGATAGCATGCAAACAATCAAGGATGATCTAAGACAGAAGCAGAGAGATAGATATGAATTATATCATGTGATGTGCGAAGTGAAGAAGTTTATCTGTTGTGCTAAGATAGAATTGCAACACAGTGAGAGATGCGCACTGTGATAAGGATGATCTGAGACAAGTGTGTTAAACAGAAAGGACGAATCATATGATACACAAAAGGTCATAGATTGTCTAAATACTATTGCACCAAGACAGAACGTAAACATCTTAGAAGGTGCACAGTTCCATCTAATACTGATCCGTAAATTTAGAACAATAAGATATCAGTAGATGCACAATATTAGTTGAAGTTGCAGATGCGCAAAAACATAATGCATATAGAACCTGAGCGCAGATTGTAGAAGATGATGAAGTAGCACACATTTTGTGAAGTGCTAAGTAGATTGTAATGTTGTGAAGTGTTCAAGTGAATTTCGTGATACATAACAACAATTGGAATATCTCAAGGTTGTAGAAGGTGCACACAATATAAAGAAGAGCATATTATTAGAAGTGTGCGTGAATCAGAAGTAAAGCAAAGCAATATATTTTATTATATGTATATGGGCAGCAGGACAGGGCAAGGAGCAGGGGGTATTATCCTCCTTGTAGTTGATGCTAGTAAATAAGGGAGTTGGTTCTTCCTTCAAGTCGGTGCCTGTAAAAATATGGGGTCGGTGCCTCCTTCCAGTTGGTGCTAGAAAACTTAGGAATTTGGTGCTTCCTCAAATGTAATCTTTATATTATAAGAGAGCATTCCATGGTTTTCTCCCATTTGGGTTTCCACGTAAAATTTTGTGTGTTCTGTGTTTTTGCGCATATTTGGATGTATATTTTATTTATGGAGGATGCATAATTAAAGTTTAGGATTAATCAGTTAAGAAATTAAAAACTGTTCATAATTGCGGTAATATTGATTCACCCCCTCTCAGTATTAAATAAATTCCAACAATTGGTATCAGAGTAGGTGTCTTCAGTAACAACTTAACATCTGGAAGATAGATCCTCGTGTAGAATTGAACATGCAAGAAAAAATATTCTTGGACAACAAAGAGGATATAACAAATACGAATATAGAATATGGAGAAATGCTGAAGTAGACTTTGAAGGAGAACTAATTAGTTCTCTAGATGAACTGAGGAAATCAAGGAAGAGAAGCAAGCACATGAAGGAATCTCTTTGGATATTAGAAGCAAATACCACCATATAGTTTAAATTAAGGGAAGAAATGTGTGATAAAATGGAAGCTAAAATCACTTCTCTAAGAGATGAACTACAAAAATTGAGCAGTCAATTATTCAGAAACAACACCAATGAAGTTTCAAACTTTGTAAAGAGCTACGTAAATGCACTCATAAATCCTTTCTCAAAGAAAAATCAGAACTTTGAAGAAGAGCATAGGGAGTCAATTCATATGAAAACCGAACTTGTGCGATTCAAGAGAGTCCATCCAATCAGGTATCAAAATCTATTTTTGGGCAACTTTTACTTCTATCATAACTTTGGTCATAAAGCAATAAAATACAAAGCACATGCACTTGCATATGTTAGGACAAGTTTCTTTTGTAATCAGATTATCCCTAAACAAAACATCCTCAGGAAAATAGTTGAGTCCCCAAAAGAAGATCTCAATCCCTTCAGTATTTTGAACTTATATAATTAGTTTTGTAAATGTCACAATCATGGTCATGATAGTCAGAACTGTGAAAATTGGTTTCCACCTGCGTAGTCGGTTGATTCCAACAAGATGAAACCAGCTGAAGGTCAGAAGGATCAAGTTTATCAAGAAGGATGTATCCTAGCTTTACATGCGCAAAATAAAAAGGGACAATGGTGTACATAGAAAATAGTTGTTCTAAGCATATGACATGAGACAAAAATATTTTTCTAAATATAGGGAAGAAAAGGGAGGCAATTTCTACTTTGGGGATAATGGCTCTGCCAAAATCGTAGGAAAAGGATTAATGAGTTTGGGAAATAAATGAGCCATGGAGTGGCGGAAAGGAAATAGAGAAATGTGAAAGAAATGGCTAGAACAATGTTGAACAAATCAAAGTTATCAGACATGTTTTGGACTCATGCCATTCATACAGTTGTTCACATAAGAGTTGTCATATTAGGATAAACAATTGTTCAATACCTTATGAACTCTGGAAAGGAAGGCCAACCATAGTTAAACATTTCAAAATATTTGGAAGCAATTGATACATCAAAAGAAACGATGAAAACCTTGGAAAGTTTGACTCCAAATCAGATGAATGAATTTTCCTTGGTTATGCCTCTAGAAGAAAAGCTTACAAGTGTTATAATCTGCAACTCGGAAAGATAGTAGAAATCCTGGACGTGAAAGTTGATGAAGTATTTACTCACAGGAGAGTAGAAGATGATGATGATCCGCCTATGCTTATAAAACAATCACATGAGGACCTGCCAAAAAATAAAGAAGCAGAAGAACCACAGAAGGTGATATATCAATGTGAATAAGAAGAAGAAAGAAAGGATACAAAGGCTCCCTCTAGGTATGTTCGAAAGAATCATTCAAAATATTTGATTATCAAAGATAAAAATGTTGGTGTAAGAATCAAAAGAAGCCTAAGAGATTCCATGGGGGGTTCACTAGTGAGGCAATATCATATCACGTCCATTCATATTGGGGGGTTGAATACTCTTAAAAACCTCAAAAATATATTGCCCCGTATTAAGGGGTCAAGGGGCTTTTTTTTATTTGACATAGTAATATAAATATTGGGGGTTATTTTATTTGGGAGTGTTAAGGAATAACCTCCAAATCGTGGGATGGATTCATACGTCCAAATCACGGGCTCAATTCATACCCACCTAAGACTTAAGGACCTTCCATTTTTATTTGATATTGCTTATGATCCTAAGTTTTGAATAAATTTGATAATAGTGTACCAATGATAATATCGATGGAAGTCTCTTTGGATTATTGTCCTTGAGCAATGTAACATCCCGATAATTTCATAAAATTTAAAAAAAAAAATTATACCAGCATTAAATGTTAAAACTGTGATTGTGGAAGTAATAAATGCTTGTTAAGGCAGTGTTAAATAATAAATTCATTAATGTATATAACAATTTAACTACTATGTCCTTTTAACTAATGATGCTTTAAGACAGTGATGTGTCTTACCTCCATAAAAATGATTACGACACTAATTTGTTTGTAGTTGTAATAACTGAAATTTCAAAACTATATAAGACGGAGTTCTCCTTGACAAGGTACTGACAGATTTAATTTCGGGATGGTGATGAAAGGGTTCCTGCGAGGTGCCTCGAGACTTACTTAGCTAATTAGCTAAAACATTTGTACCTGTCCTTCTTGCGAATATTTGCAAGTAAGGATAACAATGACAAAACAATGTTTAAGAGTATTTATATTTTCCAATTAGTCGTCTTATTTGGTTAAAGAAATTATAAGTACCTCCTTGTTTCAGGTATGGAATTATATCCAAGTTCTAAATGTATTATTTCGAAAAAAAATACATGTTGCAGAAGTTAATAATATTTAAACAGGGTTCAAAAGTACATTATCTTGGTAGAAATATCTATGCTTAAAAATCTTAAGATTAATTACTAGATTTGAAGAATGAATTGCTAATATGATTCTGCCAATATTTTCCAATTCATGAAACCATTTACTACCAGGTGAAACGATTGATGGACAAATTCAATTTGAACTTTATTCCTTTATTATAACATCAAGTTTCACTTACTATTTCAATGCTTGGTATTTTATTTAAGATAACTATGGTAGCTTCTACTTTCTCCATTTATAATTTATATATATATGGATATAGTCTTGATATTTATAAAGTCAAAATCATATTTTATTTAAGAACATAATACAATATAAGTGTGGACCCTTTTTAACTATAGGGTGAACCATTCTAATGTGATATTGGTGCATTATTATAATAAACAACTTTTATATGGTTTATTGTAATAATATTACAATGTACCGATACTATTTTCTAACCTAAGTTCTAACTATCTAAATCTTATATGCATGCGATTATTACCAATACAAAATTTTGATTTATGTAATCATGCATTCGATGGTTAATACCATAGCGATGAAGCGATATACAATGCAATCCTGACCTTACTCTATGTATTGATAATGAACGACATTACACCAAGCATTAAATACGACACTAGTAAGGAAGTGATGGTTATTAATGTCGCTGCTGCATCGATCTGACAGGTTGATGGTGTCTCATCCAAACATTAATGGTTCTGAACCAACTCTTTAGTGGAGTGTAATGCTGTCTATCCACGTTGTCAAACCACGTGAAGCCTGGTTAAAATGTGACTCATGAAATTGAACTATGCGTAGTGAACAAGAAGCTCTCCTCCGAACTGTACATGGGATTGACTCCTTGGCATGCAGCACTAGCATTATCGTAGCTGTTACAATAAATGAGGTATTTATGTTATGGTTTCCCCATTCTCAAAGCATCAGGCTGTCACCTTCTCGCTCGTCGATCACAATAGATCTGGGTCGTTGAATGATAAACCCTAAATTCTCGTTGTAAGTAATGCTGGAGGGTTTCTCAGTCTTCACTTTCACGTTTTGGAGTTAGAGTGTGAGGCCGACACACTGCTAAAACTTAGGGTTAGCAAGTTTGCTTGGAGTTTGGAACCCATGACCTTTGCGTTATTTTAATGGTGTTTTGCAGACCTGTAAGTGAATGCTCAGTAGTTGATACCACGACCTTGGTGTGGTTTCTATTTCAGGGTGAAAGTCTATTTTTACAGTGCTGGGGTTGGATCTTTGGCCTTTCCACTCAAGGTAATACGTCTCTATGTTCCATCATTGAAATTTGAGTTTTCATATATCCCTTATTTTGATTCATTCTAATTTATTTAGATGTATGTTTTACTTGCAGGGTCAATCAAAGGTCTAACATCCAAGCTTGCTGGACAAATGAACGTTGAGGACTCCGCCGTCCTGGTAAGTCTCAGGTTCATCCATAACCCTGGACTCGTCGGAAGTTAAAACGTTCTGCTCAGTAAAAGAGTTAGGTTAATACGTAAGCAATGATAATGTTTAGACTGAGTTTTTGTGTTGCCGAGGCTTCAAGCCTGCATTGTAAACTGAAAATATTTTACAATGGCATCTTCGCCATAGTACAGCTTGCAAGCTTCACTTTAAAGGATTGAAAGTCATTTGACTTGGTATTATAATACTGGTTTTTAGTTACAGAAGACAATAAATATTGCGTTGTTCTTTTTTTTGTATTCGGTACTGTTAAAGTTGTTGCGAATACTGTAGTTTGACGCTCAATCTAAAGAAATGAACTTTTGTAGTTAGATTCTGGAAATAAATAAGAATGGAGGTTTTGAAGATTTCAATTTGAACTGTCAGAAAAGTAATTTAATAAATAGGCCTTAAAGTTTTAGTGACAAAGTATTGTTTCCAAAGTCGTAAACGAAATTACAATGTAAAAAAAAGAAAAAGTATTTACAGGGTTGAAACCTTGTTCCTGTGTGAGCATAACTTGAATTACTTCTTGCTCGGTTTGATATGTAGAAGATCTGGGTTTTGAAGCTCAAGTACTGCCTGTGTGTCTTCTATCAATAATGTTTAAAACAGTTGTAATGAAAAGTCGAGAGTCAACCTAGGGTTTTGAAGTGAAATTGTAAGAATAATGGGATTTGAACAAGGATTCAAACTTCACCTTTGGTTTAAAAAGTGATAGAAAACAAATACTAGAAAATTTTATGAAATAAAAATAAATACTAAGATTTATATAATACTGTTCTGCAATGTATTTGCATGTAAATACTGTAACTCTGCTTTCAAAGCTTATAATGACTCTCGGAAAGGAACAAATTTATTTTTATAACTGTTGAAAAGAAAATTCAAAGATATTGAAGAAAGAAATATTATGAAATATTCAAGATGCTAGATGGTCTAAAACAACTGTTACAATTCATAAATAATTAGTAAGGTAAGAATAATTGATAAGTATTTAAACTATAGTTTTCTGTGCGGGGATGAAGTATTTTACTTCTGTAATTTGATGAATTAATTGCTATGCTGGCATTTTAAGAGAAACTGTTCTGTAATTTAAGATCAATCTTTCTTGGCTCGCTGGAACCAAGAAAAGTTTGATCAATGTTTCTTGACTAATTATTTATTTCAACTTTTTGCATTCTTCTTTAATTTTTTCACATTTCCAGTTAGGAATAGTTGTTAGATTGAGTTATATTTGGCACATTCATAATTGTAATTTCAATTCTTGTATGCAAGGCATCTGTTTTAATATTATATTGGAATTAACATGAACATAGGTGAAAATCTAAATCCTTATTTAGATACCCTATGTGTTATCGTTACCATGAAATGGTATCATATAAGTTTCACTATTTGTATATCTTTATAACTATTGCATGCTTGAAACCTAACAATGGATATTTTCCCCTATCTAGATATAACCCAAGAAAAGGTAACTAAATGTTGTTAATTCCTGTGATTGCAAGAATAAATGTAGAGGAAGTGGAGGCAATTCATTGGATCTTGTGAATGACCCAAATCCAAGCTATGCACATGATCATATGGTGTTATTGAAAAGTAAAAGGAATTTTTCTATGTTCATTTGGATTCAAACATCGACAATGATGTTTTTTTTATAGGAAGGTAGGGGCATCCTTCCACAAAAGGGTTTCAATTTTGCATTTTTATGGAGATTAATTTATTAAGCATATAGAAAACATGAGTTATCTATGGCTATATTTGTATTACATGATATAAAATTGGTAGATTGGTAGGTTGTGGTGTGAAACATTTGCAATTATCATATTTTCTAAGCATTGCACTAACAATTGGACTATCAGTCTTTTACATTCTTTGTTAATATGTTGATCCCTTGACTAGGTTTTGTTTTATGCATTTTGCCTTCCCCGGTACTTTATTTCTTTGGGTGTTCCACTCTCCAATGCTACAAATTGATCGGTCACCCCTGCAATCCTAGTGGAACCATTGTTAGAATTATACTATTATTTTATTTAGCATCGTGTTTGCTTATACTAAGATGTGGCAGGGCTCCTGTTTGTTACAACTTGATAATATGATATAAAGGGGGTGTTAAAAATGGGTTGATAAAATGGATACCTACAATATCTAGTGAAACTAGGGGTTTTCTTAATTGGAAAGGCATATTGGGAGGGGGGTTCAACAATACAATTTTAGGATGCATTTTCCAATATTTAGTGAAATTAGGGGTATTCGTTAATATCACGCGAACGATCGTGCTATGCAACAAGTTCATTGAGTGAACCCCCCCCGTGAGAGATTCAACGGAAGAGGTTCATTTTTCTTTGTTATCCCAAACAGAACGAGAAGGATTTGAAGAGGCCAAAATATATGAACATTGGGTGAAACCCATGAATGAATAATTAGATCAAATTGAAAAGAATGAGACTTGGGAACTTGTTCCAAGACCCATAAATAAGAATGTTATTGGAAAAAAATGGGTATTCAAAAACAAACTAAACAAAGAAGGACAAGTTGTTAGAAACAAGGAAAGATTGTTGTGCAAAGGTTATGCACAGATTTAGGGAATAGACTTTGAAGAAATCTTTTCTCCTGTAGAGTGAATGGAAGCAATCAAACTATTCCTAGCCTATGCTTGTCTTGAAAATGTGAAAGTATATCAAATGGATGTGAAATCATCATTTCTAAATGGAGATATTGAAGAAGAAGTATACATTGAACAACCATATGGATTCTCACTTTCAGATAACAAAGATTATGTCTTCAAATTGAAGGAAGCTTTGTATGAACTCAAGCAGGATCCCAGGGCATGGTATTCAAGATTGGAAAAATATCTGCAACAAAAAGGTTTCAAAAGTGGTAGTGTGGACAATAATCTTTATATAAAAATTGAGAATGAAAAAATGATAGTTGTTGAAGTATATGTTGATGAAATGATTTTTGGAAGCAATGATGACAAAATGAGTCAACAATTTGCTAAGGATATACAAAAGGAATTCGAAATGTCTATGCTTGGAGAATTATCCCTTTTCCTCAGAATCTAGATATCTCAATTGGATAATGGAATCTTCATCTCTCAATCTAAGTATGTGAAAGAGATGCTAAAGAAATTTAACATGGAAGACTGCAAATCAGTTTGTACACCCATGATCACTAGGTGCAAGTTGAGTAAAGAGGATGGAGTTGAGGAAGTAGATAAAAGACTATATATAGATCAATGATTTGAAGCATGTTATATGTAACTGCCTCAAGACCATATATCATACAAGTTGTTGGACTTGTTGCAATATTTCAGGAAACACCCAAGGAAACACATGTTCAAGTCGTTAAGAGAATTTTCAGGTATTTGAAAGGGACCATGAACTTTGGTTTTTGGTATCCACGAAGTAAAGATATAAACTTAGTGGCATACAATGATGTAGACTAGGAAAGCAATATTGATGATAGAAGAAGTACTAGTGGAGCTGCATTTTTCTTAGGAAATTTCCTTGTATCTTGGATCAACAACAAACAACCATCGGTCGCACTATCTATGGTAGACGTATAATATATTGCAGTGGTTTCCTATTGCGCACAAGTATTATGGATGAAACAAACTCTGAAAGATATGCAAGTAAATATTGACCATCCAATACAAATTTTATGTGACAATACAAGTACAGTTAGTATCTCCAAGAATCTTGTTATGCACTGCAAAACCAAACATATTCCCATCAAGTATCACTTTGTGAGAGAGCAGGTTATCGAAAATATTGTCAAGCTAGAATATGTTGATACTAAAGAAAAAATTGTGGATATATTTACAAAACCTCTCCCACAAAACACATTTGAATATCTCACGGAAAAACTGGGTGTGATCCTCAATCTGCACCATAATGAGAATCTCGACAAGAAGGCATAAAAGAAAATGGGCTTCAGTACTGCGTGGATTGCATGAATATTTGTGATGAAATATTGTTAATTGACATGAATAAAATACCAAGATAACAAGGACTATAGAAACTATATAGGGAGAGAGCATCTGAGATGGCTATGAAAATAGTGTATAGATTGCAAGTTATCAATGTAGAAACTTTAGTGAAATAATGAAGCATGAAGGCAGGGGCAAAAAATCCCAGCAAGTACATTTATGAAGGCCAGTACGAAACATAATAAAAAAGAACCAATAATTGTAGACAAAGATCATCGTTTTAACCAAGTGCATTTTTGACAGACTCGGGTTACTCCAAATTCTAGGTTTTCATTTTCCTATTTCTCCATCCCTCTCCCTCATACTCTCCTTGCCTTAGTTCTCTTAGATGATACAACTACAAGATCTACATAATCTACACAAATTTTAAATTTCACACTTTTGTTTTACTAGATAGTGGGATTTACTAGCACCAATACCCTACCACTACACTTTTGCAAACATCAATCACCCCAAATAATGTTTCTCTTTAGCTACAAGTTTTGTCCCTTACAGACTACACATTTAATATTTTTAGCACTCCGATCATTGGAATAACAATATAGTTCTTCTTCTTACAGCATCAATAACACCTCGTCATTCTCTTGCTACTCAAGCAGTGGTGGATGACATCCACAAGACAATTGAGAAAACTACTACAATATGTCCGTTGTATAGTTTGAACAAGCACATTGATCCCTCAATACAACTCAACTAGGAGCATTCAGATTCTCTTCTATTACACCAACTATGGCACGCAACACCACTAATGCTCTAGTGGACTCTACACATAGTTTGGGTTTAGTACCCTTCATTACTAGTGGAGTTTGGTTATTCTACACAATCCAAAAAAAGTTGCACATTATATATTGTACATGGTTTCTACTAAGATTTCCATTACATTTTCTTGTGGATATCCAAGGAGATCTATGGTAGATATAACATATGATCCCAATGATGCACAATGTTATATTCCTCAATGTCACTTGTTTCAATGAGGAGGATTCATTATTTCCCACAAGGAGCACTTCATCTTTTCACTTCATTTATGGTTTTATCTTTTTCACATGGAGAAATCTCTCCATTCAAATCTATATTGCACATACCCTAACATAATTTTTTGTCTAGGATTCCACATTATTTAAACATTCACGACGATATGAAATAACCAATGGGAATTCACCTTGCAATATAGAGGAACATTGCTTCTAGCATGTTTTCTTTGCTTAGAAACTTTCATAAAGTAGGATGAAAGAGATACACATCAACATTTCCATAATTTTCTTCAACACTTCCATTTATATTACCAATAGGGCCTTTTTTTATTTAACCACCTATTCAACACATAGACTCATAGGTTTTATTGCATCATAGGTTTTATTTCACAACCTTAGGAATAAACGGAAACAATGATATAGATATTAGATACATTCTCCTTATTCTACAATGATAATCTATTCAATCTACACTTGTAGAAAACTTGAATTACTGGTGAATTGGTGATCCACATCTCTACTTAGTTTCTTATGTTTGCATATTTGTGATTCCATAGTTTCCTTTCTCCACATTGTTTACTTGTTCCAATACAAATACTCCATCTTAGTGTCCACCTCATTGAAATCTTGTCATTCCTTGGCATTTCAATGGGACAAATACTCTTATTTCTATAGTTTAGCACTCATCATTATATGTGATTGCATTTAGTCCTTTTTTCCTTCCTAGAGTTTTTGATCATTTGAGAGGAAAGTGGGGATTCTTTTGATCTAAACAAGGAGGAATTGATATAAAACACAAGGTTGCACCCACCTAAAAGGGAATTTTGCATGCAACACCTCTCCCTTGAGGGCACATTCCTAGATCTCCAACTACATGAATTGATAATTAGTTGCATACTTTCATCCCTCAAGCTATATGCATTTGCATTGTTTAAAACATTTATTTTAAACTGCAAGTTGTATGCATATAGTTTATCACTCTTCAAATCTTGGATTGTGTGCAATTAGTTGTGGAACCATTGTAAAACGATACGAAGGCCTTTATCCAAGTGAATAAAGTGAGTAGTCAATTTGACATATTATTATTTTATCCTTATATTTCTATATTTCTTTGGTTTTATTGATAGACCATATATCTTATATATCAAACAACATAGTAATAGTGTGGGTATTAAGTTTCATATCCAATGGGGCTAGGAGGAGGTACAAACTATAATATTAACATGGAATCATTATGGGTAGATGGTAACACCTTTTAATACCCCATAACATTTGCAACCACCCTTTATATTTAAAACCACCTTTATCTTCCAAGAGAGAAGGGTTCAAACCTTAAAACTCTATATCTAATTATACGAAAAAATTTGTTAAAAATATGCAAGGATTTGATCCTTGAACATCTGAATCAACTATATAAAACCTAAATATTGTTGGACATATGTCGTACTATTTGTAGGTTTCCAATGAAAAGGGTGTTCAAGAGGGTGATTAGTCGCTTGGCTAGGGAATTGTAGGGGTTTGGGGGTACTTCCCCAAATTTATTTTTAAGGTTAGTTTTTGGTCTGTTTTAAGCTATTTTTGGATTAAGGATTAAGGGTTTAATTTAATTTGGTTTAATAGATTGGGGTTTTGGATACTATAATATTGTATCTTAAACATCAAATATAATACAATGAGATAGAGAGTGGAGAACCACTAATGTATTTTGTTTTCCAGGGTAAATTGCCATGTATTGTGTTTGTGATCCATTATTAATGATTATATTTGTTATTCAGTTTGTTATTAATTTTATTCCCCAGGTTTATAAAACTCTTCAAATATATTGCAAGAAGTGTTGATGTATATGTAACTTCGGAATGTATTTCACATATTTGTATATTGTATTCCTATAGAGATGTTATTATTCCTCTATACGGAAATGTCGTTATTTATATTGTAAGTGTCGTAACTTATACTTGATGGGTTATTAGACCACCTTGTTTGGGGTCGGCCCTGTATAAGTCATGTGGGTCAAAGGGTTATTAGACCACCCTATTGGGGGTCGGCCATGTGGGTCAAAGGGTTATTAGACCACCCTATTGGGGGGTCGGCCCAGTCAGCATTATGTTATGTGGTAAAGTTCGAGCCTACATGAGTTAGGTAAAAAGGAAAGTCAAGTCAAGTATAAATAGAGTGCGGGAGGCACTCTATTTACACACTCACTTCTCACACATGCTCTCAAGGAGGAGAGGCGCACTTATGGAGGAGGAGGATTTCTGCTAGGTTATGGCTATCTCTATTGGTTGGTTGTATCATTGCTCTATCTATCTCTGAGGAAGTTATTGGGGTTTTTCACCTTTATGGTTTTCCCCAAGTAAATCTTTGTGTCTCTTGTGTGCTTGCATTATTGTCTCCATGATTGATATGCTGTAGATATGCTGTACATGTTGTTCTCTCAGTTAAGATCCTAGATCATATTGAAGTAAATTCTTAAAATTTAACATGGTATCAGAGCTAGCCTGAAAGAAGGCATGATATGGCATGTATGACACTTGTTGCACTTACGATGCTAGGGCTTGATATAGCAAAAACCAGTCATCGTAGCACTTTCGCTATAAATCCGTTTTGGCGAAGTTTTCGGATCTGAAATTGTTACAGGCTGAAGCCAAGATCTCCAGGTATCTTGTGTCCAAAGGACAACCTCTAATTCGTTGTACTTTGTGATTTATGATCTGTACAATATAGGGTTTCGGCCTCTTCCAGGTCCGAGTCAAAATCAGGTGACCTTGGGAAAAAGGTCATATCTTGGGCTAGGAATCTCCAAATGAAATTTCGTAAAAAGTGACAAGTAGTACACAGTCTGCACTATCTCAGAAAACGTTTTCAGAGGCCGAAGTTGAACCAGTGACACGTGGCACGCCGTACAAGTTCGCTCTCCTGTATTATCCCATAAACAGGTCACGTTGCGACATTTGGCATAACTCTCTCTCAGAGAGTCCAATTGAGGTCATACCTGTCAGGATGGAAATCTAACAGGCCGAGCTATCTCAGAAAAATTTTTCAGAGGCCGAAGTTAAAACAGTGACACGTGGCACACCGTACAAGTTCGCTCTCCTGTTTTATCCCAAAACAGGTCACGTTGCAACATTTGGCATAACTCTCTCTCAGAGAATCCAATTGAGGTCAGACCTTTCAAGATGGAAAGATAACAGGTCAGGCTATCTCAGGAAACTATTTCAGACCCTGTGGATCAAAAATTTCAGAGTTACACCGGAAACAATCAGGTACATATTTCTGTCAAAACAGAATTATTTTTTGGTACCTTCATTCATGGCTTCCAGAATTTAGGGCTTTGGAGAAAGTTGGAATTTTTGTAATCGGAGACCATGGCTGGATGCTACTCATCAAAATAGAAATTTAGAGACCAAGATCAGAATTTTTGGTTGGGCAGAAGGCCGGGCTTGATTAGACCCTAGTTCGGGACTTTGATCAGAAAAGTGGAAAATTAGGGCTTCTGTAAAAATGGGAATTTTTGAAATCTGTGACCACAGCTGGAAGCTCCTCAGAAAAATAGAAGCTTAGAGATTTGGATCAAACATTTTGATGGGGAAAAAGAGTGGGCTTCATCAAACCCCAGTTCAGGGTCACGTCCAGTGAATCCGGAAGTCTCAAAGGCAAAATTGAGGAGTGAAACTTTGCAGTTTTCAAATTCTGAATATACCAGTTTGATCAGCTCATCAAGGCGCATATTTCTATCCTTTCGAAAGTTTGAAATTCAAAGTTTAAATTTTTGGGGTTTCTCTGACAAACCCATATCCAGCTCCAGGTCCAGTTCTTGCAAATCAAGTGGATTGGGTTAATCCTAGAAGAAGATGGATTGATCATCTGCATGAGTAAAGAAGTTCCTGTTTCAGAGGGAGATGAGGCTAAGGCCTTCCATAAGAAGATTACAAGCGATCTCAACAGGTATGACTCATCGAGGTATGTTTTGATATTTTCCATGATTAAGTTTATGGTATGTCTTCATGTTATTACGGTTAGTACAATTTTGATTTTAGATTTGTCGTATCACCTTAACAAAATTATGAATGCATGAGAGAAGATATTCATTGGTTAGGGTGTTGACACTTATGATTGTACTAATGCATTATGGTGTTGTATGAGGTTTATGTTGTCTACTAACATGAAAGGTACACCAAGAAAGACAAATCATGTTCTGGTCCAAGAACATATGATCATGATAACATGAGGACAAAGATTCATCCATTGTCATGGATCTCATAGAAGATCCATTTACGAGGTATGTATAACTTAGTTTTGTAATAGTTAACCTATGAGATATACAGGTTACTAGCACAAGTCATTGAAGAAGAACAAGAAGACATCATGTGAGTATGTTAGACATAAATAGCTAGCATGCTAATCCAGGTATGTTTTTCCTATATCAAGATAGAATCTTACCTTGTGTTAGGATCTTATACTGTTGTTGATAATGATTATTCATGAAGTCACAGGTTTGAATAATCATGATTGTATGCATATTATGTTTCTTACCATAATTGATGATATGACTAACCAGAAGAATCATGAATGTATGATTTTATATGATATCACAAGGATAACACAATCATGATACTAATAAGCATGCATAGGGACCAAGGATGAATATGAGTTCAAGAACAGGTAACTCAGGAAGCAAAGATCAAGAGGGAGCACAGTCCAGTTGCTCCTGCAAGAAAGCAAAGGAGCACACTCCAGTTGTTCCTGCAAGAAAGAAAAGGAGCACACTTCAGTAGTCTCTGCAAGGATGCAGATATTCAGAGGGAGTTGACCATCTTTCTTCATTCCACAACAGAAAGGTGTAGAAGAAGCTACTTCAGATTAGGACTCCAGCAGCTCCTGCAAGAAAGCGAAGACTCAGAGGGAGTCCACCCAACGAACAAACAAAGATAAGTATTTTAATCATCATTTCTTGCATATGTGTCTGTTTAAATAAAATTGTTCAATGATGTATATGCTCATGTTCCTAGACTTAGGATATGTATTATGCATATTAGAATAATTGCATTGATGAACAATATACTCCTAATATGCATGGGTAAGTGGCCTATGGCACTGTACAACATTCCATTGCTACTTATCTAGAATGAAACCTCTTTGCTGACATGTTGGGAGTTGTGCACACTCTTAACAATGTTCTGGTAGAGATTGGAAGGCATCTAGAAAGTTACGGGATATGGATAAATGTTGTATTGAAGCATTGGCTAAGATAATTGCATGACTGTATGACATATTTCTTTATGTGTAAGAATTTGTTCTCAAAACTATGAGATGTTTTCTAATCATGCAATTTAACTTGTTGTGTAGGAAAGATCGTATGTCATCTCCTACAAAAGAAGAACTACAACATTTTGTTCCAGCAACAAAGATATCTATTGAAGATATTGAAGATATTGAAGTTCCCAGGATCTGGGATGAAGAAATGGAATGCCATGATCCGTCGATCATGAAGAATGATGTTTGGGATGTAGTCCCAAGATGTGAAGGGAAGTTTTTTTATGACTTCCAAATGGAACTATCAGATCAAGCATGTTGCAGATGGCAGCATTGAGAAATATAAAAGTGATAAAATAGAAGATGCACCAGATGGATCTCAAGACAACATGGTGTAGTCATATATGTGTGCAGAACTTGGTATGGTAGGATAGACAGCTTTATATCCAGTTTGGGCGTTACCAAGAGTAAAGCAGATTCCAACCTTTTCTACAAGGTTGAAGAAGGCAATCGAGTGATACTATTTTTTTATGCAGATAACCTGTTTGTTACAGGTAAAGATAGATTGATTGCCGACACGCAGCGGAAGCTTTCTTCCAAGTTCGAGATGATGCACTGTTTGTTTTTGGCATGGAGGTGTGGCAGAGTGATGGAATCTTCCTTGGACAAGGGAAGTATGCAGTAGAGATCCTGAAGAGGTTCGGGATGATGGACTGCAAGCTATGGCCACACCTATGGCATCGAATCTGAAGCTTTTATGTGATGCTTCATCTGAGCTGGTTGATGTCTCCATGTATCGTCAGATGATTGGGTCCTTGATGTACCTGATGAACACGAGACCAGATATTTTCTTTGCTGTGAACACATTGAGCCAGTTCCTGACGGATCCAAGGAGTGTTCACCTGGTTGCTGTAAAGCATATTCTGAGGTACCTGAAGGGTACAGTGGATTATGGGCTCAGGTATGAGGCGAATCAAAAGTTTAACCTGCAGGGTTATGTTGATTCAGATTGGGCTGGCAGTGCTGCAGATAGGAAGAGCACATCTGGGTGTTGCTTCAGTATGGGATCAGGTGTGATCTCTTGGTTTAGCAGGAAGCAGTCCTGCGTAGCACTGAGTACAGCTGAGGCAGAGTATGTTGCAGCCTGTTCATCTAGTTGTGAGGCAGTATGGCTACGGAAGCTACTGTCTGAGTTATTTGATCTCCATTGGAAGCTACTGGTATCTTCTGTGATAACCAGAGTTGTGTGAAGCTGTCCGAGAATCCAGTGTTTCATGACAGGTCGAAACACATAGAGATCAAATATCACTATATCAGGAATATGGTATAGAGAGGAGCTGTGAAGCTCCTGTATGTTGCGACGGACGAGCAGATTGCAGATGTGCTGACGAAGCCACTAGCCAGGGTAATGTTCGAGTACTTCAGAGAGAGGCTTGGCGTTCTTCAGATCGAGGAAACTTCGAGGAAGAAGTGATGGACACATTTGCTGAAGCCATTCCAAGCATGTGGGAAGGAGGATCCTTCACATGGCTGTGGATGTAAGCGCTGGATGATGAGCATCAGGATGATGTTCTGGTTTCTGCCTGGATATGATCAGTTGGATGCTGGATATGATCGGTTGGATCATGTGTATGTATTTTGTATGATCAGGTGGATCATGTATGTTGATGGATACATTGTGTGGATCATGTATCTTTGTATGATCAGGTAGATCATGGATGCTGATGGATACATTGTGTGGATTATGTATCTTTGTATGATCAGGTAGATCATGCATACTAATGGATACATTGTGTGGATCATGTATCTTTGTATGATTAGGTAGATCATGTATGCTGATGGATACATTGTGTGGATCATGTATCTTTGTATGATCAGGTGGATCATGTATGTTGATGGATACATTGTGTGGATCATGTATCTATGTATGTATCAGGTGGATACTTGGATGATCGTGGATGACAAGCTTCTCCAGATGACATGCAGCAGGATGTTGCAGTGATGATGATCAGGATGATCATGTGTACATCAGGATGATGTTTGATGAGTATCAGATGATACTTTGTGGCCGTGGATCAGGTTGTGCAGGAAAGCATGTAATTTGTGCCCCGGGAGATTTGCAGATGGTCTTTCGAGGTTTTGCCTATGGCATGTAATTCGGTGCCCTGGGACATCTGGAAAATGCTCTTGCGAGGTTTTTCTTGGGAGGACATGTAATTTGTGCCCTGGGAGATTTCAGGTCGGAGTTGTGTACCCGTAACATCCTGAGATGCTCTTGCGAGGTTTTGTCCTATGGCATGTAATTTGCTCCTGGGAGATCTGGACAGGATGAAAAAGGCCTCAGATGCTTCAGCCAGGTTTTGCCATGACCACATGTAATTTGCTCCTGGGAGATCTGGACAGGATGAAAAAGGTCTTAGATGCTTCAGCCAGGTTTTGTGGTGGACCACATGTAATTTGCTCCTGGGAGATCTGGACAGGATGAAAAAGGCCTCAGATGCTTCAGCCAGGTTTTGTGGTGAGATCACATGTAATGTGCTCCTGGGAGATCCGACAGGTAGAGCCGCGTGCTCGTAACAGCCTGGGATGCTTCAGCCAGGTTTTGTGATGGGTCACATGTAATGTGCTCCTGGGAGATCCTACAGGTAGAGCTGTGTGCTCGTAATAGCCTGGGATGCTGCAGCCAGGTTTTGTGACGCACGTAATAAGTCCTGAGGATTCCACAGTATGGCCAGTGATGATGAAGACCTGCAGGTGGTGGGCCTACATCCAGTATGAAAAAGGACTGGCTCTGTAGAACTTCCTATGACGAGTAGATTCAGAGATTGATTGAGATAGCAGCAGCAGTGACGATGATGATGACTCGATGATGATTATCCAGTGACGATGATACAGAGAAGATGACTTGTGCTAGAAGAACTGTACTGAGAAATACCTTCCTAGTTAAGAGGGAGTGTTGATGTATATGTAACTTCGGAATGTATTTCACATATTTGTATATTGTATTCCTATAGAGATGTTATTATTCCTCTATACGGAAATGTCGTTATTTATATTGTAAGTGTCGTAACTTATACTTGATGGGTTATTAGACCACCTTGTTTGGGGTCGGCCCTGTATAAGTCATGTGGGTCAAAGGGTTATTAGACCACCCTATTGGGGGTCGGCCATGTGGGTCAAAGGGTTATTAGACCACCCTATTGGGGGGTCGTCCCAGTCAGCATTATGTTATGTGGTAAAGTTCGAGCCTACATGAGTTAGGTAAAAAGGAAAGTCAAGTCAAGTATAAATAGAGTGCGGGAGGCACTCTATTTACACACTCACTTCTCACACATGCTCTCAAGGAGGAGAGGCGCACTTATGGAGGAGGAGGATTTCTGCTAGGTTATGGCTATCTCTATTGGTTGGTTGTATCATTGCTCTATCTATCTCTGAGGAAGTTATTGGGGTTTTTCACCTTTATGGTTTTCCCCAAGTAAATCTTTGTGTCTCTTGTGTGCTTGCATTATTGTCTCCATGATTGATATGCTGTAGATATGCTGTACATGTTGTTCTCTCAGTTAAGATCCTAGATCATATTGAAGTAAATTCTTAAAATTTAACAAGAAGATGACTTAAAGGGAAAATGGAATTTAAAAGTATTATTAATGATTAAAATTCAAATCTCAATTTAAGTAGACATCACATATTATGGTGAACCCATTGGATTAAAGTGAATTGACACTAATTATGAGTAAAACGTATTCCTCTTGTCATCCTGCAAAGCAAAATAATTGATTAATTTCCTTGGTACCAAATGAAGAGTTAGAAGAATGGAAAACAATATTGGATTAGAATAAAGAATGCAACATATTTAGTGAGGTGCCTTATATCCTGGGGACAAAGTGAAATGTATTGATTCTTATCATTTGATGCACAACATATTTAAAGTTAGACATACTTGAATAATAAAGAACTACTTATGAGTGTTTCCAAGGAGCATACCTAACTCAATAAAAACTGATTATTTGGTATGTCTTTAGGTAGTCTATGGTTCTAAGACAATTCTCCTTATGACAAATCTCCTTCTAAGGAACTTGATTCTAAGCCACTTATCTGGTAGAGGGGTCGCAAGCTCATATCATGTATAATAATAATAAGGGGGAGCTTGATTCTAAACCACTTATCTGGTAGAGGAAGTTGCAACAAATGTGTTGCAGGTTGGATCCCTTCATTTGTTGGATGGTATTATAATAAGGACCGACAATTTCTTTGTGGACGTAGCTCATCTTGGGTGAACCATGTTATATTAGAGTCTCTCTTGTATTGTGTTTATGTGATTTATATTTTCATATTTTTTATTATTTCCCCGTGATCCTGTTTGCTATCCTGTTTTCCTAACAAAATCTCCTTTAACACTGTATCAAAAGGAATACTTTAGAATAGTTTTCTTTTTCCTCTAAAAAAACAAGAATGTTGGTCTTGTAATGAAATAATCAAATATAATTTTCATTAAAATTAAAATCATTCTCTAATTCTTTCTTTTGTCTCTCAAAACAAACTAGAGGCTTGATCTTGTAATCAAATAATCAAATATAATTAGCATTAAAATTGCAACCCTTCTTTGATTCTTTAATGAATGTTTTCCTATGAAGAATTTACTCATAACAACATCTTTTTTTTTAATTTATTTTTCTAACATTAAGTATTAATTATTTCATTATTCTAATTTTTATGTTTTCCTTATAAAATTTTCAGGATTATTGTGAAGAGACATAAAGGTAGTCAGCATGGTAAATTCCTTGATCTCGCACTTACAATTCATAATAGTCAAGACCTGACTCATTCAATTATTTTATCCACCCTTTCATTAAACCTATAAATTTAAATATCTTATTCTTCGACATTGTTCTCATTAACATAATATAAAGTTAAACCTGAAAGTTCAAAAAGCATTGTGACTAATTATCTTTGAAATTGAACAATATCCCCAGGGAATCTAGTGGCATGAAGACAATTATCATCATAATTTAGTTCTAGGACTTCCATTCCTACACTAACATCATCAATTGTTGATTATTAATGCCTCCAATGTTCTTTTCAATCCATCCTAGTTCTCACAATAATATTTTTCACCATGAAATCAAAGTTTACCTACCACTTTGTCTTATTTAAAGTGCAAGAATTCTATTGGTTACCTTTTGAACAAGGAAAATTTTAAGGACTCGTAATTCTCTAAAAGTATAGAAACCTTGACAAATCTTACTAATTCTTAAATTTTCTACTATAAAATGTTTGGCAATTTTTTCTATAAAAATATTCAAATTTCTACGGACTTTATAAAGTGTTTGGACCATTGTGGGGATTTTTTGAGTTAAAAAAATTATCCCATAGAATTTGGGCGAATTTTTTTTGAAAAAAAAGGAAAATTGGCAAATCCCTTTTTGAAAAAAACTATCGAAAAATAGCTCATGGGATAAATTTGGCCTCTAAAATTTTCCCTGCCTTTGATAGGTAGAAAGAGCTCCTTAAATAACTTTACGCTATCAAAACTATCAAAAGAAAATGCATTCTTTATTGTTACTTTCATAGCCAAAGATGGCACTTCCATTCGCAGTCTTGGCTCTCATCATTGTTTCAAATCAACCAAGGTAATGGTAGAAAATTTCAAATCAACAAAGTTGGAACATTTTCACTTTTTGCTGAGTTCAAGAAGCTATGGGAGATTCAATGAAGGTTTATCTGTGAGCATGCATTAGAGTTGCACAGTGGGGTCACAATGTAGTTCACTATTTGGTCAGGCTGCAGAGAAAAGGGCGAAGCCACGAATACATCGCTAAAGTATGTCGGTGCGACGACACCAATGGAGAGTGACAATGGAGAAGACGTAGTTGGCATGGTGAGTTAAGGTTTCAATGCAACCCTAAATTTGTGAAGGTCCACTGAAAGAAGTATGACAATGAATCATATGAGGACACATGTCTGCATTGCACATTTTTTGAAAGGTGTGCACGTTTGTTTCATATTTTATAGTGTTATGAAATTTTGATGGAATAATAATTAGGTTATTTAATTACCATGTAGAAGCTTTTACATTGAATCCATGCATTAAGGACAAGTAATATATATATATATATATATATATATATCATCTTGGTAAGATGATGAAGTCATCCAATACTAATGATGTGATGAAACTACCATCTAGAAGCTTAGAGCCCTAGATTTTAGCAATTGACCTAATCATGATGAAAGTAAGGATTGTGCCCTCAACATGTTTAGTGGAAAGTTTGATATATTTTAATGAGATATTAGCCACTATGTTTGTTAGTGTCAATTTGGTTCTAAAATTGTGTAGTTGCTTTTTTTTTTAGGAAACATCAATGGAAGTTATGGACAATAGCATTCAAACTGACTACATTGTTAATGTATAGATAAATATAGTTTGAGGCCAATATAGCTATAATTCAAATCTTTAGATAGATGCATACGTAGCAAAGAAGATGATCATAATCATTGCCTTAATATCTATGTGCTTAAATAGATTTTGGGATTTTATATTTGGGGAGATAGTTGGTGATGACCAGGGTAATTTTTATGGGCGAAATTTCGCCAATTGGCTATTTTTGGGGCTTTTTTTCAAAAAATAAATTCGCTATTTGGTCATTTTTAGTCTCTAATATCGCCTATATTTACATAAAATACGTTTTTTTATCATAATATTCATCAAAATTTACACGTTTCACTAGTAAATTGTAGGTTTTGTATTTAATATTCGCCTACCTATATATATCTATGTTTTTTCCAATCCAAAATAATCGCCTAGAATACTATACTTAAGTGTAATATTAGAATCCTTAAAAAATACCTTGGTGATGACATGCAAAGAGGAATCTCTTATAGGAAAAATAGGCTTGTCCCGACTGGTATGCTTGTTAATCATATTGAAAATTTATATATCGTTAATATGCACAAAAATCATTACAATTTTAAAATAATTCTTAAAATGTTCATTTTGAAAGGGAGATGATTGGTGGGGTTACCAAGACTCTCTTCAAGGAGAAGGTCTAAAGAATAATTGATAACTCGACCACATATTAGATAGTTAAATTCCTGCAAGAGTTCACCCAATTCTCATGTCTTTGTTGCACCTGGAAACAAAAGAATTTGATTTCTTTGATGATACTCTTATGAGATCGGTAGGTTGTATACCATGGACATATGGATAATCTGTTGGATTTTTTTGAAAGATGTGAACTCAAATGCCCTGAAAGAAAGGGCACTTTAGATTTCTTATAGGAGGTATTCATGTTATATAATTACAAAATAATTATTGATTTGATGTGATCAGTTATTTCCAATTTGACATTATACTTATGTTTCCTTGCAATTATCCCATGGTTACATATTACGTCTTAGAGTGATAAAAACAATACTAGGAAACCAATAGGAAACATTATCGCTATGTAGGTATCAAGGAATTTGTATTTAGATTCAAGTAGTTAAACACATGTTTGGATTTGGAAAATGAGTTGCTAGTCCCATATTGGAAGAAAATAAGTCACAGAGAAACTTTTTATGTTCAATAGGAACCATATCCCCCAAAAGGAGATCTTTAAGCCCTATTTTGTAGAAGAATGGCTTCCTATCAAGTGGAATTCCTTTGTTTCACTCTAGAATTTCATTTGATCTTAGATAAGTCATGCATTATTTCAAAATGTTAATCTTAGATGAGAATATTCAACATAAGGTTAAAGAATATCTTATTGGGACCCCATTTCCCTTTGCAAATTATAATTGTTACCTTTATTGGATCAACCATTTATCTTTGCAGATTATAATTTTTTCATTTATTGGATCCTAAGGGATAATTAATTATTCCACTGCCCTTTTGAGTGGCCGTTGAAATTTTAAAGAGTCAACCATCACCACACCAACTCAATCATAAATATTACGAAGAGACATTCATGGGCTCTATTTCAAATCATCGAATGATTTTAGGGGCAGAGTATTACATTATCTTTTGAAGAGACATCCACCGGTTTGTTCCAACTCTTTGAATGTTCAAAGTGGCAGCAAATTCTTTCGAGTTATGAAGTCAATTTTGGTTAGATGTAGTGAAAGGTCAATCTAATTAATGAGACCGAATGATCTTATGATGTGTGTGTGTGTGTATAATTATGATTTTGTAATAGGATGAGGAATAAAATTCTGAGTTGAATAGAAAATAGAGCTTCGACTTTGTAATTTTGATGCTCTGTTTCTCTCTATTTTTTTATGAGTTTGTAAACTCATGATTGAATGTTTAGTTTTTGATATTGCTCTAGCATGATAAATTTTTTGAGTTAGTATTTTGTGTGTGGAAGAGTTAAAATAGTTTAACTACTGGAACATAGTATCAATTTGAATTTTTGAATGTAAGGGTAATCAAAATTGTGTTGAAGTGTTTTGTTTTAACTTCCTGTAGCAGTCTGTTGTTACTTATGCAGACTTGTTATTACTTGTCATGTAGGTGAAGATTTGGTATTTTAGTGACTTGTAAGTGTTGTTGTTAGTGTGTGCAAAATTCCACTACCTTTCTACATAAATATTAGAGAAAGGTGGAGGCGGAAGGCTGTAGGGAACATAGTTTTGAAGCAACATCTTGTTTGTGAAGTGTTTCTAATTCCTATCTGATGGATTTGTGCCCCTTTCATCATATGATTGAGTCATGTGATTGTGTGTTGAACCCTTTGCATTTTGTTTGGAAATCTCATTGTTGAGTTTTACTCTAGTGCCCACTTTTTGCTAGAAGAAAGAGTAGCAGTAAGTTCAATTTTCAAGTTGATCTCTATGTTGGTGAGAGCTCCCATGCTCCCTGTTAACACCTAAAAAGTGCTCACTAGCTCATTCCCTTATTCACATGACCCATTTGTCCACTTTTCCACCATTTGAGCCTCTGAAACCAACAAAAGGTCACCAAAAGACCTTAGTACACCCCTTTTTCCCACTCAAAAAGATTATTTTTCCTAAAAAACATAAAAAAAAACCCTCAAAAAGGGTCCAAATTCCCAAAATATTAAAAAGGGAATAAAAATATTAATTTTATTCAAAAAAGGAAAAAAGGAGGGAAAAGTACCTAAACCATGTTGGTCAATACCATTGGTTTCCACAAAACCACAAATGGTATTCCCCACCACCAAAACCTATAAAAAGGTGGTAGGGGCTCCTCATTTCACATCCATCCATATTCATATCCTCATGCTGCCAAAATCTCCCCTGAGTTTTGGCCATTGTAGCAACCTTGGAGAAAGGACCCATTGGAGATTGGAGCTGCTCACCATTGGAGCCATTCAAACAACCTTCATCATTTGGAGGTATTGTTCTTGCAAGCATTTGCTTGCCCCATTGTCAATACAAAAATAATTTTTATCTTTCTTGTTCTTGTTCTTTAATTCAAAATGCACATGCTAATTTAGTTTAGTTTAGATTTAGTTTATTGTTATTTATTTCTATTGAAACTGCTGCTACTAGTTAGCAGGTGCCCATAGCACTAAGCTTGGTTGCAAAACCAAGCCAACAGTTTTTGGCTGGTGGGGAATACCATTTGTGGTTTTGTGGAAACCAATGGTATTGACCAACATGGTTTAGGTACTTTTCCCTCCTTTTTTCCTTTTTTGAATAAAATTAATATTTTTATTCCGTTTTTAATATTTTGGGAATTTGGACCCTTTTTGAGGGTTTTTTATGCTTTTTAGGAAAAATAATCTTTTTGAGTGGGAAAAAGGGGTGTACTAAGGTCTTTTGGTGACCTTGTGTTGGTTTCAGAGGCTCAAATGGTGGAAAAGTGGACAAATGGGTCATGTGAATAAGGGAATGAGCTAGTGAGCACTTTTTAGGTGTTAACACTCCCTCAAATAGAGGTTGAGTCACCATTTAACGATCGAAGCCTGAATCAGGTGTGTCTTGTGTCATCTTTTTGTTGAAGAGTCGTTGTTGGAGGAATGCCTAGTCACTGAGTTATTGGGTGACACACTATGGAGAAGTGCTTTTGAAGAGAATTTTGGTATAATTTGTGATGCACACAGAGGAAACAATTGTTGTTGGAGTCCTAGTATTGAATTTGTCTGTAAGTTCATGTAGTCGCAGTTAGAAGCAATCTATGTTAGAAAATTTCTTGTTTTCTTATGAAGAACTGCTTGAGTAAAGTAGCGATGTGAGAGATCCATAGCTCAGTTTATGTGTTTAAATCCTACTCTATATGTGCAAGTATTTATTTAAATATAGAGTTTGTTAAATTAAGACAGAGACACTAGGAAAAGAAAAAGGCTTAAACAGATGAAGTAGAATGTTGTTAATGCAAAAGAAGTTGATTTTTATATACCAAATAAATTAAGCGAAGTCACCGATGAATCTACTGAAGCATATGAAGTTCAAAACAAGGTGGAGGATGCCTGTAACAACATCTGTTATCAACTGCAATATTTATCATGTATAAATTATGAATTTTGGTCAGTTAAAATGAAAATTTTCTTGTATTGTAGAGGTTTATGGGGTTTAGTTTAGGATGGAGTTAAGAAACCCCAAAATGAAGCAAAATATGCACTTGCCTTGTACTACATCCAACAAGCTCTAGATGATAATATTTTTCATGTAATTGTTGAAGCAAATATGACTAGAAAAGCATGGGAAAGTTTGAAGAGAGAGTTTGATGTAAGGTGGAGATATATGGCTGAGTCACATACTTTTAACATTTTAGCATAAGATTGTCAAATTATTGGTGAATCCCACTATTGTGTTGATATACTAGTGGATGAAAATGATGTTAAATCCAAAGAAGAAGATGAGGTTCTCGTCTCTCATATAGTAGCAACAAAATTTGAATAAACTGAAATTGCTATTGATAAAGAAATTGATGCAATAGAAATTGAAGCTGAAGATGAAGATAAGAAACAATTCATGCAGTGTCTGCCAAAGGTGATTGACAAGAAGGATACAGTTCATGAAAATGAAGAGAAATGCAAGAAATCAAATATTGATAGAAATCAAATATTGATAGTTTCATTGCTAGATATGTTAAATGCTTGGATGATCTTGAATATTTTATAGAACTTAGAAGTGAGCTCAAATTGATCTGCAAAATGGAAAGAGATGATGTAGATTTGAATTTGGATGCCATTGAAGTGGATTGTGAATATGATGGAATGGTCTAACATACAAAATTTTGATAAAGATGATAAATTCCTCAAGTGAGGACAATAAAAGAGAATTTGCGCAACAAGATTCCTTGAAGGACATGCCCATGAAGACATTTAAATCATGCATTGAATCTAATATTTGTGGACATGTAGGTGCAATGAAGCTAAGACCTTGAATGTGTTGAAGAACTTGAATACCAAGATGGTTTTGAAATAGACTATAGTAGTCATGTTGCAGGAAATGAAGAATATTGCATTCCGTTAATTTTTTAGCATTAATTCAATATACTCTAGCATATTTACTAAGAGAATAACATGTACAACATATCAAGTATAACAATGCACATCAATCATATCAAGCATTTCAATCATAACAAGATGCAACCATAAGAGACAATAGACACACATAGTTTCCGTGGGGAAAACCTTAAGGTGAAAAACCCCACAACTTCCTCAGAGATAGATAGAGCAATAATACAACCAAAGTACAAGAGATAGTATTCTACTAGTAGCTCCTCCTCCTCCTCAACTAGTGCACCACTTTTTGAGTGATGTACAAGTGAATAATGAGATGTCCAAATAGAGATCTCCTGATCTCTATTTATACCTGTCCTGTCCTGCCCAATAAACTAATGGGGCTGACTTGTCTAGCTTAGCCTAATAGCCCATGGTTAACTTAATAAGGGCCGACCCCACACATGGTGGTCTAATAACCCATCGGCAAGTTACGACACTTGCGACACTTGTTAATACAAATAACAACACTTCCGTATAGAGGAATAATAACATCTCTATAGGATTAAAATATACATAGACGAAATACATGGGTGAAATACATTCCGAAGTTACATATACATCAACACTCCCTCTTAACTAGGAAGGTATTTCTCGACACAGATCTACTAGCATAAGTCTTCTTCTCTAGATCATCATTAGCGAATCATCATCCTCGAATCATCGTCATCGTCATGACTGCTACTATCTCAATCAATATTTGAATCTACTCATCATAGGAAGTTCTACAGAGCCAGTCCTTTTTCATACTGGATGTAGGCCTACCACCTGCAGGTCATCATCATCACTGGCCATACTGTGGAATCCTCAGGACTTATTACGTGCGTCAACAAAACCTAGCAAGAGCATCCCAAGACTGATTAAGAGCACACTGCTCAACCTATCGGATCTCCTAAGGAGCTATTACATGTGACCAAGCAAAACCTAGCAAGAGCATCTCAGGACTAATTACGTGCCCAGCAAAACCTGCAAGATCTCCCAGGGAGACATTATATGCTACCAATCAAAACCTAGCAAGAGCATCTCAGGACTGATTACATGTCCAGCATAACCTGCAAGATCTCCTAGGGAGACATTATATGCCATGGACAAAACCTAGCAAGAGCATTTTCCAGATCTCCCAGGGAGCTATTATATGCCAGTGGAAAAACCTAGCAAGAGCATCTGCAAATATCCCAGGGTGTTATTATATGTCCCTCCAAGCAAAACCTCGAAAGAGCATTTGCCAGATCTCCCAGGGAGCTATTATATCCTAGCAGAAAAACCTAGCAAGAGCATCTGCAAATCTCCCATGGTTGGATTATATGGTTATCTACACAACCTGTTCCATGGCCATAGAGTATCAACTTGATACTCACCATACATCATCCTGATGTACACCATCAGATGATCATCCTGATGATCATCACTGCATCGTTCTGATGCATGTCATCCAGAGCATCATCTTGATACTCAACACACATGATCATCCTGATCATATGATGTATCCACCTAATAAATATCATACATCCACCTAATGCATATCACATACATGATCCACCTAATCATACAATGTATCCACCTGATACATATCATGCATCTACCTTATGCATATCATATACATGATCCAATTGATCATATCCAAAGCAGTAACTGGAGCATCATCTTGATGCTCATCACACAGCGCTTACATCCACATCCATGGGAGGATCCTCCTACCACCATGCTTGGAATGGCTTCTGCAAATGTGTCCATCACTTCTTCCTTGAAGTGTCATCAATCTGAAGAACACCAAGCCTCCCTCTGAAGTATTCAAACTTCACTCTGGCTAGTGGTCTTGTCAACACATCTACAACCTGCTCATCCGTCGCAACATACAGGAGCTTCATTGCTCCTCTCTGCACCATATCCCTGATATAGTGATATTTGATCTCTATGTGCTTTGGCCTGTCATGGAACACCAGGTTCTTAGACAGCTTCACACAACTTTGGTTGTCACAAAAGATACCAGTAGCACCCAACGGGAGATCAAATAGCTCAGACAGTAGCTTCCTTAGCCATACTACCTCACAACTAGCCGAACAAGCTACAACATACTCTGCTTCGGTTGTACTCAATGCTACGTAGGACTGCTTTCTGCTAAACTAAGAGATCACACCTGATCCCATACTGAAGCAGCACCTGGAAGTGCTCTTCCTATCTGTAGCACTGCTTGCCCAATCTGAGTCAACATAACCCTCCAGGTTAAATTTTTTATTCGCATCATACTTGAGCCCATAATCAACCGTACCCTTCAGGTACCTTAGAATATGCTTTAGAGAAACCAGGTGAACACTCCTCGGATCTGTCAGGAACTGGCTCAATCTGTTCACCGCAAAGAAAATATTTGGTCTCATGTTCGTCAGGTACATCAAGGACCCAATCATATGACGATACATAGTGACATCAACCAGATCAGATGAAGCATCACTCAGAAGCTTCAGGTTCGATGCCATAGGTGTGGCCATGGCCTTGCAGTCCATCATCCTAAACCTCTTCAGGATCTATACTGCATACTTCCCTTGTCCAAGGAATATTCCATCTGCACTCTGCCACACCTTCATACCTAGAAAGTAGTGCATCATCCCCAATTCCTTCATCTCAAACTCGGCAGCGAGCTTCCTTTTGGTATCGGCAATCAAACTATCATCACCTGTAACAAATAGGTCATCCACATACAGGAGTAGTATCACAGGATTTCCTTCCTCAACCTTGTAGTTAAGGTTGGAATCCGCTTTACTCTTGGTAAAGCCCAAACTGGATAGGAAACTGTCCATCCTACCATACCAAGTCCTAGGAGCTTGCTTTAATCCATACAAGGCTTTCTTCAACCTACACACATATGACTTCCTGTCATATATCTCAAAACCAAGTGCCTTCTCCACATACACTTCCTTCTCGACTACACCATTCAAGAAGGCTATCTTGACATCCATCTGGTGTATCTTCCATTTCATCACTATAGCCAGAGCAAGTACTATTTTGATGGAAGTGTATCTGGCTACAGGAGAAAAATTTTCTTCATAATCTATTCCCTCTTTCTGAGAGAAGCCATGAGCTACAAACCTTGCCTTGTATTTTTCTATGCTAACATCTGCAACATGCTTGATATTGTAGATCCATTTGGAAGTCACAATAGGCTTCCCTTCAGGTCTTGGGACAACATCCCAAACATCATTCTTCATTATTGATTGGTATTCCTCGACCATGGCATCCTTCCATTCTTTCTTTTCCGCTACCTCTTCATAACTAGAAGGTTCTTTGTTCATGATATCACAGAGTAAAGAAACATAGATGGTATGTGATCTGGTCCTCTTCTTTGCTCCGTGTTCTTCTTCTAGAATGCCATACCTTTCTTCATCTTGAATGAGCTCTCTAGCCCATGCAGTTTTCCTCTTGTGAGAGTCCTTCTCATGAGGTGGATCTACAGGTTCTCATGGATCTTCAATTTCCCGATCAACATTTGGAATTGCTTCAGTCATGGTAGTATCTTGAAATTTGGTTTCCTTTGGTTCTTCATGATCTTCAACAGGTGTCTTCCTTGATTTGATGAATCCTAATTTTTCATCAAATGTTACATCCATGCTAACATCAATCTTCTTGAACCCTGGAAAGTATATTCTATAAGCCTTCGAGCTTTCACTGTAACCCACAAAGATACACTTCTTTCCTGAAGGATCTAGCTTTGTCCTCTTTTCCTTTGGAACATGAGTGTATACTGGACAACCAAATATTCTGAGATGGCTGACTTCAGGCTTCTTACTAGAGAAGACCTCTTCTGGTGTCTTGTTGTCCAATATCTTGTGAGGTGTTCTGTTTTGCACATATACAGCTGTCCTAGCTGCTTCTATCCATAGATGCATTGGAAGATCCTGGTCATGCAACATTGCTCGTGCTGCTTCCATGATTGTTCTATTCTTCCTTTCTGCAACTCCATTCTGTTGTGGATTGTAAGGAGCAGTCAACTCCCTCTTAATCCCTGAATCACTGCATAGCTTCTTGAAGTCACCTAAAGTGAATTCTCCACCATTGTCGGATCTGAAAGTCTTGATCTTCTTATCAGTTTTATTTTCCATCAAGGCTTTGAATTCCTTGAACTTATCAAACACTTCATCCTTGTTCTTCAAGAAGTAAACCCAAGTTTTCCTAGAGAAATCATTAATGAAAGAGACATAGTATACATACCCACTCAGAGAACTAGATGACATCGAACCGCATACATCGGAGTGGATGATTTCCAAAATTACTTTGGATTTGATTTCACTACTTGGAAATGCCTTCTTGATGTTCTTTCCTTTTGCACATCCTTTGCAAACACCTTCATGCTTGGTCTTGATTTCAGGAAGACCCTCTACAGCTTTGCTTGCAATTTGTAGTGATCTATAGTGCACATGAGCAAGCCTTCTATGCCAAAGTTCACTTGGCTCCATGGATTCATGTACCATGGCATGTTTAGGTTGTCCCTTCAATTTATACAATCCTCCCTCTTGCTCTCCAATCACCACTGCATCATCTATAGTTTTACCTTTTGGCCACATTAGGACTTGACCATCTACAAATGAAACCCTCACGCCTTTTGCATTCAATGCAGATATGGAGAGTAAGTTCTTCTTGAGCCTAGGTACATAAAGAACTTCTTTCATCTTCAAAGACTTCCCAGAGTCTAGGTTGTAGGAGGCTTCACCAGTTCCTTTGATAGGGTATTGATAGTCATCCCCAAGTTTCACTTTGTGGGGTGACTCATGTTCATATAGATTTACAAAAGATTCTTTAAACCCAGTCATGTGTTTGGAATCCCCACTGTCAATAAGCCAATCATTACAACCATGAGAGATAGTACCCATGAGAGCAGAGATTAGAACATATTCATCTTCACTTGATGAGTCATCACTTTCTGCTCTAGTCTTCTTCCTGGGAGGTTCATCATCCTTAGCAGCATGAGAATGATATCTCTTCTTGTTTTTGTTCTTCTTCTTATTGAAGTTGTTGTTGTTGTCCTTCTTGTTCTTGGGACAATCTCATGCAAAGTGTCCCTTCTCATTACATGTAAAACATCTACCAAGAGAAGGATCTTTAAATTTCTCCCTTTGAGTATGGTGAGAAGATTTCCTATGAGATCTCTCTCCTTTGAACTTTCCTTTCTTGGCATGAGCTGTGAGAGCTTGATCTTCATTCCCCATATTTTCTTCTCGGGCCACAAGCCTTGCTTCTTCTTGTGAACATTCCTCCCACAATCTACTGAAAGAGATCAATTTCTTCCTTGCACAGATTCCTTGGATGAAGGAGTCCCATTACCTAGGTAGGCCATTTAATGTGGTCATTACAATTTCACCATTCTCCACTATTTCATCCACAACTTCAAGTTGTTCCTTGATTTGTGAGACCTTAGAAAAATAGGATTGAATGGTCTCTCCATTCTGAAGCTTTACCCCTTTCAATTGGTTCTGCAGAGTCATCTTTCGATTTATGTTCTTTCCTTCAAGCAACTTGGTTAAGGAGTCAAACATCTACTGAGGTGTCTTTAGGGAAGACACATGAGGTATGAGATGGCCTTTGATAGAATAAGCAATGATTTTCTTAGCCTTGAGCAGATTCTTCTTGTGTAAGGCCTTAGCCTCATCTCCCTTTGGGACAGGGACCTCTTCATTGATGTAAGTGTCCAAATCATTTTCTTCTAGGATTAACCCAATCCTATACTTCCATGCTTGGAAGTTATCAGCTCCATCAAGCTTATCCTCAATCTTGATGTGATGAGACATCTTTAAAGAGTACTTCAAATGGAAATAGAAAAGATTTAGGTCTTACCACTTGATTTGCTGAAACCTGGATCTAGAGCTGGATTAGGGTTTGTGAGAGAAACCCTAAAAATTCAAAATATGAATTTCAAAATTCTGAAAGGATAGAAAGATGCGCCTTGATGAGCTAATCAACCTGGTATATTCATAATTTGAGATCTGCAAAGTTTCACCCTTTGGAAATGCCTTTAAGTCTTCACAGATTCACTAGGGAGGACCCTGAATTAGGGTTTGAGTTTCCTGGAGATTCACCCAACCAAAAATCTTGATCCAAATCTCTAAACTTCTATTTTTCCAAGTCGCTTCCAGCTATGCCTTCCGATTTCAGAAATTCCTATTTGTGTGGAAGCCCTAATTTTTAGGGCCAAAACTGAAAGTGCTCAGAATTGAATTCTGATTGGACAGATAGATTCTCCTTGATGAGTAGATTCAATCTACCTTACTATTTTCCCAAAATCTCTGGATAGAAATCCAATAAACAAGAAACCCTAGTTTCTGCCACTACACAATGTCTTCTTCTCACGGAAGCTCTTATACCATGTTAATTTTTTAGCATTAATTCAATATACTCTAGGATCTTTACTGAGAGAATAAAATGTATAGCATATCAAGTATAACAATGCACATCAATCATATCAAGCATGTCAATCATAACAAGATGCAACCATAAGAGAGAATAGACACAGAAAGTTTTCGTGGAGAAAACCCTAAGGTGAAAAACCCCACAACTTCCTCAGAGATAGAGAGAGCAATAATACAACCAAGGTACAACCAAAGTACAAGAGATAGTCTTCTACTAGCAACTCCTCCTCCTACTCAACTAGTGCACCACTTTCCGAGTGATGTACAAGTGAATAATGAGATGTCCAAATAGAGATCTCCAGCTCTCTATTTATACCTGTCCTGTCCTGCCCAATAAACTAATGGGGCCGACTTGTCTAGCTTAGCCTAATAACCCATGGTTAACTTAATCAGGGCCGACCCCACACATGGTGGTCTAATAACCCATCGACAAATTACGACACTTGTCAATACAAATGACGACACTTCTGTATAGAGGAATAATAACATCTGTATAGAAGTACAATATACATAGATGAAATACATGGGTGAAATACATTCTGAAGTTACATATACATCAACACATTCATCCACTTAGTGCACTTAAGAATCAAAGTAGCGATGACAAAATTGCTTGTGAAAAATGCATTCATGAAAATCATGTATTTGATGATGGAAAAAGTGTTGGTGATGTTTTTGAAGAAGAATTTGCAACAATATTGAATGATGCAGATAAGAATGGAAAATAGAATAAGAAATTTCCTAATAATTTCTTTGCTAGTGATTCTCTAGGTACAAAGGA
Source organism: Larix kaempferi (assembly GCA_027924585.1). Lineage (NCBI taxonomy): Eukaryota > Viridiplantae > Streptophyta > Pinopsida > Pinales > Pinaceae > Larix > Larix kaempferi. The sequence goes on from BSBM01001975.1 coordinate 49,482, forward strand.
AGAAAATGATGAAGAATTGGCTTGCAATTCAAATACATAAGGTGAAGTAACTTCTAGTGGATCAACTTGTTCTTTGAATACTCCATCAATGTCTATTGCTAATGACAAGTGTGAAGAATATGCCAATGAAGCAACCAATATTAGTAAAGCTTCCCATGAAGAAATAAGGATTAATGATGATCATGATGATGGAGTGAAATTTCCATAGAAGCAATATTTGAACCAGATAAAGTGCACTTTGTTGAAGTGCTTGAATTTGTGTGTCACACATGGGTTTTTGAGGTCTTTAAAAATATTGATGATTTCAATTTTGCTAAATACTTTGATAAGATAGTTGAAGAGTGCACAAAAATTGCAGCTATTGAAATAGATAAAGTACAAGCAGAAGGCATCTACGATGATGCTAAAAATAAAGAGGTGGATGATTTGGTGATTGTAGAAGTAATTATAGAAAAAGAGTTGCATGATGATAGCACTGAAGATGTTGTATGTTTTATTGCAGATGGAGCAGCTAAAGTAGAGAATGATATCCTTAATGAAGAGTTAAAATTCCTGGAATTGTGGCTTGAAAAGCCAAGCTATGGTGATGATATGTTAGTCTTGCTCAAGAAGCAGAGATGGTGAAAGTTTATTTTATTGCATAAGCAAATACATATTTGAATGATGAGATAGAGAATGCTCTTAGAGAAGAGCAAAGTGAAAAGAAAAAATATGGTTCATATTATAATATTTTATATAATTCTAGCAAATTTTCTGAGTCTACATGTAAGCAAGTTGAAGAAGGTTTTGCAGTTGAAGTTAATGATAATAGATTTGAGGAATTAAAGAAAATACTAAAGGTGAAGAAGAAAGTGAAGATGAAGAATCCAATGTTTTCATAGTATAAAGTTTGGCATTCTAAACCAAGTAATGATGAAGTTGAAGCTCAGAATGATGTAATTGAAAACATGAATGATGATTGGCTTGCAAAGTCCAAGAAGGTTGAATGCAATGGTCTAGAGCTGAAGTAAAGGATGGAACATTATGTAATGGTGATGATGCTCCCAAAGTAGAGAAAAACAAAAAGAACCAAAAAGAATGTGATATTTATAATCATCTCATAATTTGTTTTGAGTATGAAGGTTTTGTTGATTGTGAGAAACCAATTGAAACTTAGAAGAACTTGTATTGTGGAGCTACTAAGCAAAATGAGTCTAGATTATTAAGATCCAAAGTCAATATGAAGAGATGGATGAAGCCGCAAGTGAAGCAAGAGCTAAAGAAGATCAAGGTAAAGATGAAGATAAAGCAGAAAACAAACTTTACAAGTTTGAAAGTTTGGAGTTGAAAGAAAAATAAATGATCAAGCAAGAGCTGAACATAAGCTACACACGTATGTTAAAATGAAGAATGTGAAACAAGTTTTCAGATTATCTTCATTCTGATGTAAGCCTAGTTGAGACTTAGATCAGTAGGCATTATAGTTTGAATTTTGTTTTTTTGGTGAAATAATTAAAGCGGAGAATGTTGGGTAATTAATTATTCCATCGCCCTTTTGATTGGCCGCCAAAATTCTAAAGAGTCAACCACCGCCACACTAACTCATCATCAAAATTCTGAAGAGACATTCATGGTATCTTCCTCAACTCATCGAATGATCATAGGGGCAAACTATTACATTGTATTTTGAAGAGGTATCCACCAACGTGTTCCATCTCTTCGAATGTTCAAAGTGGCAGCGAATTCTTCAGATTTTTGAAGAGTGAATTTTGGTTTAGATGTAATGAAAGGTCAATCTAATTAATGAGACCAAATGCTCTCATTATATATATATATATAATTTTGATTTTGTAATAGGGTGAGGAATACAGATTCTAAGTTGAATAGAAAAAAGAGCTTTGGCTCTGTAATTTTGATGTTATGTTTCTTTCTGTTTTTTTACGAGTTTGTAAACTCATTGTTGAATGTTTAGTTTTTGATATTTTTATAGCATGATAAATTTTCTAAGTTAGTATTTTGCCGATGGAGTGTTGAATTGCTTTGTTGTAACTTCCTATAGCAGTCTGTTGTTACTTATGTAGACTTTCTATTACTTGTCCTATAGGAGAAGATTTGGTATTTTAGTGACTTGTAAGTGCTCATGTTAGTGAGTCCAACACTCCCTTTCCTTTATACATCAATATCATAGCAAGGGAGAGGCATAAGGATGTAGGGGACACATTTTTGAAGTAACACCTTGTTTGTGAAGTGTGATAGAGCTGTAGCTCTACCCATCTGCGTGTTTTTATGAGATGAAGCTCACTTCTCTTGTGCCTAAATTCTTTAGATCCACTGTATTCTTGACAGTTGAAATGCATCATAAAACATGAAGTGATGCAAATTTTTAGCGTGTGAGACTTTTTTTTGGCCTCATCACCAATATGTTCAATGCATTTGCAGAATTGTCCACAACAATTTTTAGGTTCCCTAGGTTCTTCAAGCAGGAGGATATTTTCATATAGTATGCATCAACTTTCATTATTTCTACTTTTTTATTGAGAATTCCATTGTCATTGTTGGCAATGGTAATTAGGTGGTTTTGACTTACTACTACATTGGGTTTTACCCTTACCTAGCACTGACTATCAATGAATAAATTGTTTTTCATGATTGACTTCATTCTCATTAATGGAAGCATAATTACTTCATTACATTCTTTCCTAGTCTAGCTAAAACTAATATTTTTTGGACAATTTCTTCTCATCTTCCAATTTCATTAGATGGCATCACATTTTTTCCACCTAATAGCATGAGTTTGTAAAACAATGATCATAGCTAACGTTGGAGGAGCCTTATCTCTTCTTAACATCTTTATGCTTTGAAGATTCATTCTTCTTAGAGGTTAGCATTATTTTCCATTTTAGCTCATGGATAAAAATTCTTTCTCAGAGACCAACGAAGAATTGATTAAAAAATCGAAGGTTAAACAAGTAGGATGTTACTTTGTTACTCTAATCATATGATATGTTTAGTTTGCCACTATAATCATATTGGATTTTGGCCTTTCAACATTGAAGCATCAGTTTATAATCAAATTATTTTCTTGGAAACTTTTAAATTTACATAGCATCCCAAAAAGGTGGATATGAGGTCATTGATGTCCCTTTAATGTAAGAAGAGAATGTGATCTCCATTCTCTAAGAATAAGATATAGATTTGGGAGGGAATCCTTGTTAAGCTACAACAATTGATTCAATCTAAATTATTGAGGATTTCCAAGTCTTATCTTACAAGGGAACAAGGGAACAATTCTAGCCATCTACATTCATAATTCAAAAAATGAAGCTAAAAAGATTGCATATGTTTTCAGGTAAATCCTTGACTAAGGTATTATCCAATTTGAGATACCCAATCTGTTTAAGATGCCACATTGACATGGGGAATGATTCTATTTTAGTGGAGAAATCCAAAACCTTGAGAGAGGTGTAATTGCCTAAAAATCTGTTTGGAACTTCTTTAAAACTTTCATTATATTTCAGATCAAATTGAGCAGGATGGGGTATTTAAAATCATAGTAGCATAATTCGGCGGTATTGATACTTCATATACTTAAATTCGGAACACGAATATTTGGTGTAAGTATAATACAAATACGGATTCTAATTAAATTTTGAAAACCAATTTAAAAAAAAAACTTTAATTATTTGAACATTATAAAATAGAAATATCATTCAATTTCATATTTTCTTGTTAATATAACTATTAATAACTAGTTGTCCTCTCTCACACTTCCATATTCATGTTGTTGAGATTTTATATTTTAATTTTATAAATATATATTATATAAATGTCTATGTTTATTTATGGTATATTTGTGAATATTTGATTAAAAGAATTATATATAGGCAAGCTACCTCCGTATTTTATTAATACTAGATTTTTTGGAGTATGTATTTTTTTCCGTATCAAATGGTATTCGTATCAGTATTGGTACTCCAATTATGCTATTATGTTTAAAATCTGTTGGCAAAGTAGAAATGTTATTATGACCCATTGCTATTCTTTTACAATTCTCAATCTCTTTTTCAGTGGCGGGAAACTTTTGGGGATTTTGATTTGTCCTCGAGATACATTTCTCTTACTTCTCTGCAATATAGATTTCCAGGTCATGGACAACAACGTGAAGGACCAGAATATATAAAAACAATTCTTGTTGTTTGAATGAGGCAAACTATTGTAACTCAATCTTGGTCTCTGATATAAACCTACTCAATGCCGGTGCATGCTAGAAGATTAGGATCCACATGTTTTATCTGATTGAATGTAACATGCTGGTCATCTAAAGTTATATTACCCCCACATTGCTACCGCTACAACATTTATGTCCAACGGCAAACCATTATAGTGTGCCACAATTTGTTTATCCACATCCTCTATTTCTTTTGTCGGAACAGTGCCAGATTTGAGATATCCTCTGCAAAAAAATTGTCATCGTTCATTTGTTGATAGCAAATGTATTTGTATGGAGAGGTCTTGTAATCATGCATTCTTGTCATTACATATATATATATATTGCTGGTTCTTCAATGTATGCTACTGCTGACTTAATAGGTTCTCCACAAATGTCTCTAGGTTGTGAATAACCAGTCTTTTGAAATCCTTGTCCACCTGCCATCATTAATTGGTGTTTAAACTTTATACTCCTTACGATCAGTTGGTCTAGGTATTTCATCACTTTTTGCTCAGCCCTTTACTCTAAAATATTTTTTCTAAGTTTAGTCTAGTGCATTAAAGATTCATTCATAGGAAATTTAAGTTCTTGTTCTTCTACTGGAATAGGGTTATGTACTAACTTGAAAACAATCCAAAATAACTCTATGTTGAGTTGTTGTTTAGTGGTTTGAAACAAGATTAACTTAAAAACAACCGAAATTGAAATCTTAAATTGTGTAAAGCCTCCGTGTAGGAAAGTACTTTAGATTTTTATGAACAAGTTGACTAACATAAATGTTTGACATTGTTCACTCTAATTATATAACAAATAAGATTAAGATTCAGAATTTGTTATGTCAAATTGTTGATATATTTTCTGTTCCAAAAGAATATGTATTTAAGTAATAAAACTTATAAAAAATATTGTTTATTTGATAATATCTAGAATTGTCTCTATCCCCTACTTCTATAAAGATACTAATTTAATTTAATTTAGAGATAATTTATCAAATGATTAAATATTAAGAAAAAAATAAAATGAACATATATAATATGATGCATCATTATAATCAAAATTCAAAAAAATCTATATGAGTAGCATGTTGGCATATTCTTAATGACTATAGTGAAGAAAGATTATGAAAATGAGTAGTCTATTTATTTTATTTTTTTGACTTTAGGGTGGGTTTTGATTAGGTAATTTTTTTTTGGTAAAATCCAAATTTCTATATGTTTAAATTGTATTTTTGAATCCATAAATAGATTCAGCACCATTAAATACCTCCATGGCACCCAAATTATGAAATTTCCATTGCTAATATATGTGATTCTAAGATTTTTTAAATGGAATAGTCTAAATACACCTCATGGAATACTAGCATTTAGAGTAAATGGAATAATCTAAATGTGTAGTCTAAATGGAATAGTCTAAATGTATAGTCTAAATATTCTACTTAAAAGGTTGAAAAAGTATAATATTTAGACTAGACCTCATGAAAATAGTGAAGAAAGTAATATTTCAATTTGATCAACTTTAAAATAGCTAAGAAAGTAGGATTTCAATTTGAGCAACTTTATTCTTATATGAAAGTGTAATTGTAGAATAGATGAATTTTTAACATTATTTGACTTATTTATAATTCACATAGAAGATAAGATGAAGAAGTATGTGACTTGTTTATAATGAACCTATTTAATTTAATATAAAAAAATAGATTTTTTAATTATTTGGTATATTCAGTTTAGGGTTTGGATATTTAGTATAGACTTTTAAGTAAGTGATCTTATCTTCTTTATTTTAATTTTATTGTGATTAAAATCATTATAGATCCATCTTAAAGGGGATTTACCAAGGGATCAAATTTCTTAATGTGCAAACCCCTTTTTTTTAAAGTGTAAGTGTTGCAGAAGAGTTTTAATTTATCTAATTTGTATTGTTTTATTTAATATGAGAGACATGTTATTTTTTTTATAATATTTTATATTTTCTAAAAAAGACAAGTGTAGAATGTGGAATTACACATCCTTCTACAAAGCTGTAGAATGTTAGAATGTGCCTCCTCTAAGCAGGCAATTATATAATCAAATTGTATAACAATAATAAGAGAAACAAATATAATTATAATTTGATTAAAGTTGTATAATCAAAATAGACCATAATAATAAAAAAATCTAAATTATCTAAAATTTAGACTACTTTTATATATATATACCAAAATATCAATCAATACAAACTAAAAGAATGCCTGAAGGTTTGAATCCAGTGGTGAATGGATCACTCTCAGTCATTTATTTCCTTGTCCCACCATTACATTATTTTATAAGCATTTCATTATTTTATAAGTAGATGTTTAGCGTCTTTTATTACATTATTTTATAATAGATGTTTAGCGTCTTTTGCGAGATGATTAATGTTGTTTTGCCAATGCTTCAAATAAGCTGCCATCAAACATTCTTCTGATTGCTTCTTTCTCCAGACGACCATTCTTATTCTTGGCGATAAGGTACAAGGCCATCCATTCGAGCTCCGCTGCGGCCCTGGACATGAGCACAAAACTATCAAACATAATGATAGAATATTTCAGCCATAGTGGATCTGTAAAGATGGAAGTGTCCACTAAAAAATGTCGGAATTAAAATTTCGATACAGTGAATATCCAGAAACTTAGATTAAAAAAACAACCATAAGGATTGACTAACTTACCATCCAAGAGGGTCATTTGCATTCCTATTTCCTTTAAGCATGCACTGGATCTCCCAAAAAGTGAGTTGGTCTGGCTCTTTTGTAGCATATTTGCTGAAGATGGCATCAAACTTAGCAGGATCGAACCTCCCTTCAGTGTCATACACCTCTGAGTCGCTTCCATGCTTTGCACTGTGGATGTTATCAACGTAGATGGGAAATAAAAGTGATGGTATCCATCCCTGTGCAGGAACATCAATACTGGTTAAAAAAACCTAGATAATGAAATGTCATATATCCAATATATGATAAATTCGACCTTTTTAGGTTAAAATTACTTTCAGCAATATACTTACTGGAAGAGTATAGTAGCTGAAGGCTACGTTGATAATCACTGCCACGAAAAGGGAAAAGATGACGTTAAACCCTATCGCACGAAAGCCTGCAAGTTCAACTGGGTTAGTTTACTTTACTTTATGGTTCAAAATTGCATAGAAAGAAAGCGAGATCATGTTAGTGTTTATAAGTGACCTAAATAGCAAGAAATAGGTTACGAAGAAACTACCTTAACGACAAATGACCAAAAGAGGTTAGTGATGGTAAAGTACATATATCAAAATATACAGATCTCTCTCATAATCTTGTAATATGATACCAGATCGTTAAAAGTTGGTAATCAAATTAACTGTTAAACTTGAACAAACATAAGATAAGAATTGGTAGCTTTTTAGTCTTTTTTCTCTGGAAAAAAGAATTGGTAGCTTTTATGGAGATTGTTATATTTGGCTTGTTAAAAGGGTTTAATTTGATATATGATACCATATCGTTAAAAGTTGGTAACCAAATTAACTGTTAAACTTCAACAAACATAAGATAAGAATGGGTAGCTTTTATGGAGATTGTTATATTTGGCTTGTTAAAAAGGTTTAATTTTGTATAGTGTTCAAGGGGATCCAAAAGTTATTATTGAGTTGAAGAATGGAATATCAAGATTCAATGTTCTAAATTTGCAATGGTAGTGGTAGCAGAGGAGAATTAGAAATCTTTAAATCCTTTTAGTACATTAAGTTTAAGTTTAGGTATGTTTATAGGAATATAACTCCAACCCAGATTACCCAAGGAGGCAATTGCTCTGGTTGAGAAAGGACTCTTGCTTATGTGGAATTCTTAAATAGTGTGGAGGTTTTAAGTGGCTATTTATGTGCTTTTTGAGAATGGCCTTTTGTGAAGGATGCTTATATGGAATTTTTAAATAGTGTGGAGGTTTTAAGTGGCTATTTATGTGCTTTTTGAGAATGATCTGTTGTGGTATTTTGTGTCTCAATATTTATGGTTTTGCCACCTCTAACAATGAATAAGATGTACTTGACTTTAATAATATCAAATATATATTTGATTTATTTTTAATTCTAAAACTTCTTTTATCATAAATTTAATAAAAAATAAATAATCATCTACAAAATAGTTAGATAAGATTTTATTTTAAATGTTAAATTTATTTTATATATAGAAATACATTTAAAGTTAAAATAAGCATTTTTAGTTTTTTCCAAATAAAACTTTATATCTAAAATATAAATAAAATAAAATTTTATATATATATATATATATATATATATAAAAGTTCTAAAAATATTACAATATCATAAATATTGAAGAATAAAAAAAAAAAGTAATTATATATATATAAAGTTACTTAGTTCTATCTTCACATATTTGGGTTGAAAAAATTATAAATATATATTTTGTAAACAAATTAATAAAATTTAAAATTATGGCCCAAACAAAGAGAGAATCCAATTTTTTAAGGTGTAAATTCTTTTATCTTAATTCTTTTACATACATTGAAAAAATTTAAACCTCAATAAATTATCCTACTTTAAGATTGATCTATCTTGGTTATTTTTTAATTTGATGAGTGGAAATGGATTTTTTTGATGATGATGATGAATGTCTTTAATGTCGAGTGAGACCAATATTGGTCTATTGTCCCTTAAGAAGATAGATATTATTTGGTTTTATTTAAAATATTATTTCTAGGCTGAAAAAACTTAAAGAGGAGTGTCCCTAGCTTGCTATAGTTTTGGGGAAATCTAATGTGAGTGAAAGCCTAGAAAAAGTGATTTTCATCTTCCACACTCATAGAATCGCATAGATGGCAAATTCTTTTAGCCCAAGGCGTTTTAGGGGTTGTCCAACACCCATTTTCACTATGAAACTCATGAGAGTTCATTTTAATCTTAGCAATATTAATTTTTTTCTTTGAGCTTGTTAAGATAGAAAGATAGCTTTGATCCTCCATGTTAGTTTTCATTTTGTTTTTATTTTTTTATTTTGAGGGTGAATTTTTTTAGTTACTTTTTATTTTTGGTAATGTCACATAACATTGTCCTATGTGACAACATTTCCCCTATACTTGGTTGTAGAACACCTGGATGCAACATAACTAAAATTTATTTTTATATTTGATTTAAGTTCTTCATAAATCTCAATGGAATTTAAAATAGGCTACTTAACTTGTGGTGAGTGAACTCCCGTAAGCTACAAATTAAATGGCACAATTAAATCAATCTCAAGAATCTTTTTTTATAACTATTTCTTTCAAATTTAAAAAAATCAATCTCATTTATCTCATGACTATAAGTACTAATCCACTTTAAATTATGAAATATCAACAGTAAAAATATTGCTTTTAACTCAATTTTATTACAAAATAATCAAAATAACCAATACCAAATGAATAATATATTATTATATCCAATCCTATGACGTTCTAATTAGGCATTAAATTTCTACAGTAACTCTATCTAGTTGAGCATCCTCTATAAAGTGCAGGCATGCAGGTAAGTATGGCACACAATAACGCTCCTGAGCTTTACTGGAAATTAGTGGCAAAGAGTTAAAACAAATCAGTTAAAGAAAGACCAACCTTTGTATGTATCACAGGGATAAATAATTCCATCCTTGTTTTTGTCAAAGAACGCCACATGCTGTTGAAGAACACTCATGCCGTTGTTATTGTAATCCGTGGACCCATTTATATGCTCTGGATCCACAGCTTCTAGAGCTCTTGCTAAATCTACATGAGGAACCCGCATCAAAATTAATACAGGTTATTCACATTCAGAAGATAGAGGCAGTAAGCATAAATCTATGAACAGATTATAACACTCAATGTTTCAATTTAACTATGAATTTATTAACCAATTACAAAGATTGAAAGTAGATGCATAGATCTATCTTAACGATGACCTAATAACTGTTTAAAACACAAAGTGCAAACCTGAAATAGGATCTATGCTTAATTACTGAACTAAAACACTCAAAGTCTTGAGATGGATCCATTAATATATTTGGAATTGTGATGTATGCAAGCTTCTATATTTAGAGTATTATGGTGGATACATGGCTTTGGCATCTGCTCTTGCAGGTGGATGTTTAATCTGCGCTGCGCAGTGATCGGTGCCCGTGCAGCAACTGTTTGCAGGGAGGCTTCGGAAGGGTCCGCCATATTGCACTTCGTTGCCAGGCTTTATGCTTCAATACAATGTTGAGAATAACAACAGGCCTCCTTTAAAAGGAACAAGTTAAAACAACGCTACGGAGGCGAAACATATAGCAAATAAATCCATCGAAAGGCTCTATATAAGTAGCACGAACAACAGGATTGAGATGAGACTACTCATTCATTACCTTACACCATTGAATTACGTGAAATGAAGTCATACGCAATCTTTGATTTCCATGGAATCCGTGATTACCATTGGCAGCATTGTGAAACTTTAATTTCCATAGAAATGGGTTAATTGCATTTATATGAGGTTATATTTTAGAATTTGAGGTTACATTTTACTAGTTTATGGGATTTTTTTAGATTGCATCAGTATGAGAAAAGTTTGTTTTTCTTAGATTGTAGGACGATGAGAAAAGTTTACTGGCTGCATAGATAATTCTTAGCTGATGTATAGATAATGGGCAGTTTATAGATAACTCTTAGCAGATGTATAGATAATGGGCACTTTATGGCAGACAACTACTCTTTAGAATTTGGGGTTCAACTTGACTAGCATCTATGATTTTCTTAGATTGCACGAGGATGAGAAAAGTCAGCTTTTCCTAGATTGTGCGAGGATGATACAAGTCTGTTTTTCTTAGATTGTACCATGATCAGAAAAGTTGATTGTTAGGATTGATTTTATGGCAGTTTTTCCAAATTTTTACACCAATAGGTGTTTAGATATTATGTGAGATTTTGGACTTACTTGAGTGGATCAACATGATTAACCTTGAGTGTAACATGTGTAGAGTGGGGATTCTTTTCATGGTCGTAGTATCTTGTTATGCTCAAATACATCTTGATTAAGATTTAAATAAGCTTCACAAGTAGTGGTTAAGAAAAGTGGTGAGATTTTGGACTTCCTTGAGTGGATCAACAAGATTAAAATGAGTGTAACAAATGTATAGTGGGGATTGGTTTCATGCCTTATCTTGTTATGCTCAAATGCATTTTGATTAAGATTTAAATAAGCTTCACTTAAGCTGTGGTTAAGAAAAATGGTATGGATATTAAATAATATTTTTTTTATGTTTATATTAAATAGTTTAATGTTTAGCCTTTGTTTAAAAACCAGCCATCTTCACAAAACTAAATGGTTACTTGCCATTATGCTAGTAAATAAACAAAATTATAAAATAATAAGAAATATGATAGATAATCCATGGATAAGAAATAGTTGCATTGATAACTCTTAGTTGATACATAAATAATGAACAATTTATTGTAAATAACTATTCTTTAACTTAAAAAATACATTAGTTGAAGAAAATATAAACAAATAATTTATTCATAATTATGGCATGTATAGACAAATAAACTTAACTTATAGGTTATAAATATTCAACCATCACAAGTTAAGTTAATTAGAAGTGAAGAAGTTATAAACAAGTTAAGTTACTATGATGCTTGATATTTAAAAAAAATCAAATACACAATCTTACACTTCCTACTTTAAAAGTTTATATTCTCTTTCATTTATGGTTTTGATAGTTATCATTTAATAATATTTTAATAAATGTTGGTTTGATATCGTAAGTATTCATATATTAAATGTAGAACCAGCTTAAAAACAATTATAATTTAATTTAATTCTTATAATATATTCTGTAAATAATGTAGTGTATCACTGTATTATTTGCCCGATCTAACATTCCTAACTATTAAACAGATCAATACGATAATATAAAATATGAGATCAACTTATAATATATTAAAAAGATGAGGTAACTTTTTTTAAAAGATAATAATTTAAATTTAGATTATGTGCTCATTACTTTAAAAGAAAAGAAAAAAAGATGTAGAGTGCAAAGTTTGGTAAACCATTGACTTCATAAATTCGTGGACACTAGAAGCCAACGAGGAGAGTTGATATGATACGTGCTCTAGAAAAAAAGGTAGTTTACCAAGATAAGAGTCCTTCGGGTGTAAGATTTAATTTCGTCCAATAACATCTAGACATAACACACTTACCACCTTAGTACGTCATCAAATCCAGTATGACGTGGACTCATTAAAACCTTTTGGCTCCTGGATAACAACACACCTCAACTCTAATATGTTTACTTCTTGTTTTTAATTCTTTCTTATATAAACTTTGAATTTAGAATTCACCTCTTTTTATATAATTTTTTTTGAGTTAGGTGAATATGGTAGTGTTGATATTCAGAATTATGAATATATATCTAATTTAAACCAAATTTATTAAAAATATTTTTTTCAAAATGTTGTTACTACTACCACTAAGTCAACAAAAATAATATGTACTTTTTCCACATAATTGACATTTTTTTCGTGGACATATGCATATAGCCTTCACGAGTGTTGCAATTCTTTTTATGGGTACCTCAATCATGGAATTGAAGTTATGGGCAACATGCTTTGTCTAGAGTTGTGGCAAGAAACAAAGGGAGCACATGTCAAGTAAAAAGTCTACCAAGCTTGAGTCCAAACACACTACATGTATTGGAATAGACATTATAATTTTAAAGTTTTTCTTTATATAAATTGAAAGCTTTTGGTCTTAGTACTTATTGTTTAAAATAGCTACCATATTAATACTATTTTCAATGGAAATATGGGCAAATATAAACTAGTAAACAAATGTAGTGTAAGAATAAAATATCAAGATGAGAATAATAAGAATCAATTAGAGATTGAAATGGTGTATTGAATAATGTAATAGTTTCAAGATTGTTATTCTTATATAGTTAGTTTGAATAGTCTCTCTCTCTATATATAAAATCATTATAGGAAAATAATTTATTAGTCTGATTATCTATAAATTTAGTAGAGATTGTACTTTTCATGTATCTTATATTTGAATAATAATTAGCAAATTATTGTTTTTAGCATATTAGAGAAAATGTGATAAAAAAACATACATAATAAAGACTTTGTCAACTTTCTACAGCTTCCCACTACCCTTGACACCTTTCGCTATCAATGGGAATTGGTGCAACGGGATGACACTCATCTTCTCATTAATAAATGTTTTGTAGTCACCATTTCCATGGGGCCATTTTGAGAGACGATGGAATGCAATGTCTCTTCCCTTCATTGTTCTAATTTACTCTTGGGCATGACCCATATCAACAACACTAAAATCCATGTACAATTCCCTTTCCAACACCTATTACCTCTTTAAATATAGAAAAACCTATGAAGTCACCTTTACTACCATACCTTTACCTCTCCCTATCACAACCTAGTAAGTTGTTCAAGGTGATAAGCGGGGTAAATTATAGTAGGAGGATACTATGTCTTGATTATTTTAAACAAATTATTTTAAACTTGATGTTTCGAGCAATATATTTCGTCTCATCATTAGGAGAACTATTTCTTGTAATGAAAAGGAATGGACTTAGAATAAATATAAATGATTTTAGCTTTTGTCTTGGGAAAAATTCGACGCATTGTTTTTCTTAAGTCAACTTACACAAAGTCCTACCTCTCTTAGTTTTACCATACATCCACATGCCACATTTAGTCACACTATCCTACTTCTAGACCCCCTAGATAGTACATTCCCATCCTAATCATTCCAACCCAATGCATTATTTACACACTCAAGTTACTCACAAGTCCAAGTTTTCCTTTTCATATCTCTCCATCCCTCTCCTTCATGCTCTCCTTCCCCTAGTGATCTTAGTGGCTACAATGGCAAGGTATACATAATCTACATTGGATTTTGAATTGCACGCTTATGTTTTACAAAATAGTGGGATCCACTAGCACCAGCACCCAATCATTACACTTTTGTAGGCATTGATTGCCCCAAATGCTTGCAAACTATATCTTTTGGACCTTTAGTACTCCAGTAATTATAATAACAATACAATGCTTCTTCTTACAACACCAAAAACACCTCAATATTCTCTTGTTACCCAATTAGAGTTGGATCACATCCATAGGAAACCTTAGGAAACTACTACAACAAGTTTATTGTATAGTTTAAACAAGCATATTGACCCCTCAACACATATCCACTAGGAGAATTCACATTCATCCTCTTTCAATTATACTATCCATTGTTGATGTATATGTAACTTTGGAATGTATTTCACCTATGTATATTGTACTCCTATAGAGATGTTATTATTCCTCTATACAGAAGTGTCGTCATTTGTATTAACAAGTGTCGCAAGTGTCGTAACTTGCTGTGATGGGTTATTAGACCACCAAGTATGGGGTCGGCCCAGATTAATGTAACCATGGGTTATTAGACTAAGTTAGACAAGTCGGCCCTGTTATTTTTTTGGGCAGGATAGGACAAGTATAAATAGAGATCGGGAGATCTCTATTTGATCATCTCATTACTCACTCTTACATCACTCGGAAAGTGGCACACTATGTGATGCACCTGCAACAATTAATTAATAAAAATATGCGAAATAGCAGAAACGACAGAACTCATAATCACTTTTATATTGATCACAGGCCACTTCGAGGGGGAAACCTCCTATGAGCAAGCTCAATACAAATAACTTCACCGTTCCTTCATAGGTCTCAACACACACTTATATACTAAGTCTAGGTGCCAATACTATGGGTCAAAACCATGGGCCACTACAAACTATGGATCAACAATACTATGGGTGACTTACAAAGCATATGCGCCAACAACAATAACATAAAATATTGATCAACAAATACTATGGGATGACTTACAAAGCATATGCGTCCAACAACAATATACTAACAAAGTAAAGACATGGGTTCCTAACATCCCCCCCTTTAAAAAAAGCTTTTTCCTCAAAGCTTTAGATGTGGAAATTGTTGTTGAATCTGAAGGAGTGGTTCCCATGTAGCATCCTCTGGTTGCATGCCATGCCACTGAATTAAGACCTCTGTGATAGAGCGAGAGCGAAGCTGACGAGTGTGCCGATTGAGGATGGCCACCGGCTCCAAAAGAATGGATCCTTCATTATCCAGTTAGGATAAAATCGTTTGTCCACTGATGTTGGTGCCAAGAACTTTCTTCAGACAAGAGACATGAAAGACTGGATGAATGCGGGAAGAAGGAGGAAGTTCCAATTTATAAGCAACGGACCCAATCTTCTGAAGAATCCGATATGGCCCATAGAACTTTGGAGCGAGCTTATGACGCTCTTTGAGTTTCAGGGAGGGCTGCTTGTATGGCTGGAGACGAAGAAAAACCATATCGCCAACTTGAAAAGTGCACTCAGAACGGTGCTGATCAGCTTGTTGCTTCATGCGATTTCTTGCCATGTGAAGATTGTCCCGCAAAATGCGAAGAATCTGATCATGGTTTCGAAGGACCTTGTCAACTTCTTGAACTGGTGAACTGGTGGGGGTGTATGGAAGAAGAACTGAAGGTTCCTGACCATAGAATGCTTCATATGGGGTCATTTTAGAGGCAGTGTGGTAAGAGGTATTGTACCACCATTCAGCGAGAGGGAGCCACTTTTCCCGCTGATGTTGTTGTTCAGAAGTGAAGCAATGAAGATAAGTTTCGAAGCATTTATTGATAATTTCAGTCTGACCATCTGTTTGTGGGTGATACCCTGAACTCATCTTCAGTTTGGTGCCAGTGTGGCAAAATAGTTCAGTCCAAAAATGACCGGTGAAAGTCGCATCACGATCCGAGACAATGGAAGAAGGGATGCCATGAAGATGAAAGATCTGGTCTAGGAAAATTTGAGCGACTGAAGAGGCTGTATAGGGATGGCTGAGAGCACAAAAATGACTATATTTGGAGAGGCGATCAACCACAACGAGAATCACTGTCTTCCCGCCAGATTTAGGGAGCCCTTCAATGAAATCCATAGAAATATCTGTCCAAATCCGTGTAGGTATGGGCAAGGGTTCGAGCAATCCTGGAAGGAGTGTTGTTTCACCCTTATTGCGCTGGCAGGTATCACATTCGGCCACCATCTATTGAATTGTCCTTTTCATGCCCTGCCAAAAGAAGTTACGCCATGCCCATTCATACGTTTTGAGGAACCCAGAGTGCCCTGCCGATGGAGAAGCCTAGAGTTCATAGAAGACATCCTGTTGAAGATCTGTGCTCTGGGGAAGCACCAGACGACCCTTGTATCTCAGAGAAGCACCATCCCAAGAGTAATGTGGTACAAAAAAAGGGTTGTTGGTCAAGCGTTGGATGATTTGAGATAAGGAAGAGTCATTGACATAACCATGTTGAACAGATTGCAACCAATTTGGAACAGGCATAGAAATAGCTGAAAGAGAACCTTGGGCATCAAATGTATGAGAAATAGCATATGCCACAATATTGTCTTTACCCTTCTTGTAAGTGATCTCATAGTCATAACCCATGAGTTTTCTAACCCATTTTTGTTGTGCCGGGGAGGAGACACGCTGTTCCAAGAAATATTTCAGACTCTGGTGATCAGTCTTGATGCAGAAATGATTCCCTAATAGGTATGGGCGCCACTTCTGTACTGCATGCAAAATAGCCCTCACTTCCTTCTCATAGGTAGAGGTAGCTAAATTCTTACCTGAAAGGGCTTTGCTGGTGAACGCAATGGGGTGTTCATCTTGAAGGAGAACAGCACCAAGTCCATTGCCGCAAGCATCACTCTCAATAGTGAAGGGCTTGGAAAAATCGGGCATAGCTAGAATAGGTGTAGTACACATAGTTTGTTTTAGTTTGTAAAATGCACACTGAGCAGCATGTGTCCATGTAAAAGCATCCTTTTTCAATAGAGTAGTTAATGGAGCTGCAATCTTTTCATAATCCTTGACAAACTTGCGGTAGTAGCCAATCAACCCCAAAAAACCACGAAGGCTCTTTAGTGTCTGAAGATGCGGCCAATTGTTCATGGCATCGATTTTGGCAGGATCCACGCGAACCCCTTGTGCTGAGATAATGTGCCCAAGATACTCAACTTCCTTCTGTCCAAAAACACATTTAGACTGCTTGGCATGGAGATTATGGTCAGAGAAGAGTTGCATGACAAGATCCAGATGCTAGAGATGTTCATCCCATGTTTTACTGTAGATGAGGATATCATCAAAGAATACCAGAATGAATTTTCGCAAGTAGGGTCGAAATATTTTATTCATTAATGCCTGGAATGTGGAAGGAGCATTAGTGAGGCCAAAGGGCATGACCAAAAACTCATAATGGCCATCATGTGTGCGGAAAGTTGTTTTAGGGATATCATCCTCATGAACCCGAATTTGATGATACCCAGAACGAAGATCCAACTTGGAGAAAAAGTGAGCCCCATGAAGCTCATCAAGAAGCTCATCAACAACAGGAATTGGAAACTTATCCTTGATGGTGAGGTGATTAAGTGCTCGGAAGTCAATGCAGAGGCGCCATGACCCATCTTTTTTGTGGACAAGAATAACCGGAGAAGAAAAGGAACTAGTGCTTGGGCGAATAATACCTTGCTTTAATAAGTCCCGAACGAGCATTTCAATCTTCGTTTTTTGGTGAAATGGGTAGCGATAGGGCCTGATGTTGGGAGGAACGCTGCTAGGAAGGAGCTGAATACAATGGTCTTCTGGCCTGGAAGGTGGCAATCCCACTAGTTCAGCAAAACACCTATATATCGATCCAGAATTTATTGTAGATCCAAAGGAGTACTGGAGACCGCTGAAGGTTGCATCTGAATGGAATGGAGCTGAGCGATGACACCATGTGAATTCTTCTTGAGGAGTTTTTCCATGCGATGTGAACTGATGATGCTGAGAGAACTTGGTTGTAATCTTGTCAAGGTGTGTTTTTGGCCATTGAGGGAAAACTGCATCCAAAGTTTAGCAAAATCCCATAAGATAGGGCCAAGTGTGCGCAGCCATTGAGCGCCCAAAACCACATCACATCTGCCTAAGGTCAAGGCAAACATGTCAAAGCGCAAGGTATAATCTCCCATAGAGATACGCACATTTCGACACTTCCCTTTGCAAGGTAAGTTGCTCCCATTGGCAACCATGACTTCAAAGTTGGAGCAAGGATGGATAAAACAATCAGCTTGTTTGGCGATCCGAGGGTCAATAAAATTATGAGTGCTACCAGAATCAATGAGTATTGTAAGAGGAAGCTTCTTGAAGTAACCCCTGACCCACATTGTTTGGGGGGTGGTGATTCCAGCTAAAGCATGGAGAGATATCTCTGGCTGGGAATCCTGAGATGGAGGGTCAATAGGCGGTTCCTGAATGTCGACCGAAGCATCCATTATTTCTGGATCTTCGTCAACAATTTCAGAGGCAAGCGGAGAATCCACATCCAAGAGATAGAGCTTTTGTTGAACACATCTATGTCCCCGAGTGAATTTCTCATCACAATTATAGCAAAGCCCCTTTTCTCTGTGTGCTTGCATCTCTGTTTCAGACAAACACTTGATAGGATTTGGTCGAGGAGCCTGCGGTATAGGTGGTCGTTGAGAACCCATATTTCGGAAGGGAACAAAAGTGGGCTTGGAGCATTGTTGGGCTGCAATCTTGTCTTCTGCCAACTTAGCCAACCCTAGGGCTTCCATCATCGTGTTGGGACAGAACATTTTGACCTCAGAGCGGATGGCATCCTTTAGACCACTGATAAAACAACTCCGGTAAAAGTCATCAGACAATCCTTCAGTGTGGTTGGCTAGATTCTCAAATTCGGTTTGATACTCTCTCACAGTGCCAATTTGGCAAAGTTTAGTGAGGGATCCTGTGAAGTCATCAAAATCACTAGGACCAAATCGTTGCAAAAGGAGCTGGCAAAAGTCTGGCCATTTGGGCTCTGGATGAGCCTTGATGTACCAACGGTACCATTGAAGAGCTTCCTATTCCAAATGAAAGGATTCCAGTAGAACTTTGTTGACATCAAAAGTATTATGCAGACTGAAATACTGTTTTGCACGATAGATCCACCCAGTTGGATCAGTACCATTGAAGCGAGGAAAATCAAGCTTTAGATGACAGAAATTGCTGAAAGAAGAGAACCCATTGTCTGATGAAGACTCGGACTGCCGTTTGTTGTTCATAGCTGAATGTTCAAGATGGAGGCCAAGAAATTTTTCATCCAGATCCTGGAGTTTGGCTTGGATGGCTGCAAGTGTGTCCTCCATGGTTTTTGCTCTTGCATGGGTGACAACCATAACCAGGAGTTTTTTTTTTTTTTTGGTTGATTGGGTAGGAAAACAAAAATAGAAACTACTTCAGTAAAGGAAAATCTGGACTTGGGAAAAAATATGAAGGGTAATTGGGGTTTGACTAGGTTTTGGACACTGTCGAATAGACAGGGAAGCAAAAATGAGGATTTTAGAAGCGGGGTGAAAGAATGGGAAAATTTGGCAGAGGGGAACAAAGAAGCAGAATTCAGAAAGGAACTTTGTGGTAAAATTTGAAGGTGATTGGGTGAAATCTGAGGAAGTTATGGCAAACCCTAAAAATAGACAAATGTGGGATTTCGGGCTTTGGGAAGGGGAATTGGAGATAGGGTCCTCAGGTATGAAATATGTAGAATGGGATGACAGGGGTTCCCCGAAAATTTCAAAGGAAACAGAGTGAAAATAAGGGAGATATGGAGAAAAAACTCTTTTTTTTTTTTTTTCAGAAGGGATCTAAAATGGCGCCAAATGGATTGAAAATGGCTGGATCTAGAATGGATTGCAAAATGGATCTGAACGACTGGATCTAAAACGGCGCAGCAACGATCGACAATAGTTCAGCTGAAAATAGATATGAACCCCAGGTATGTGCGGCTTCTTAATAGTTCAAGGGTTTCACTCGGCCACCAATGTTATCTAATAGCTTGCGTATTGGGGTAGTACCCCTCACTCCACGGCTCAGGTAAAACTAATAACCGCTTTTCCACAAATGATAGCTCTTGCTTTACCTCACGGGTGGGAACTAGTCAATCAGGTAGGGGCCGTTGCCATTTTCGCTGGCAGGTCCTCTCAATGGGCCAGCTACTTCGGGGGTTCCTATGGTACTCCTCACAATGAGTTTTAGGGCTTATGCCCAAGTACTTCCCACAGCTAAGCGGATAGGGATTATTCCCAAATCCGAACGTGCAACAGATGCGAATTTTTTTTTTTGCAGAAATTTCACCCAGCGAGCCCAAGAAAGTGCTTTGATACCAGATGTGATGCACCTGCAACAATTAATTAATAAAAATATGCGAAATAGCAGAAATGATAGAACTCAGAATCACTTTTATATTGATCACAAGCCACTTCGAGGGGGCAACCTTCTATGAGCAAGCTCAATACAAATAACTTCACCGTGCCTTCATAGGTCTCGACACACACTTATATACTAAGTCTAGGCGCCAATACTATGGGTCAAAACCATGGGCCACTACAAACTATGGATCAACAATACGACGGGCGACTTACAAAGCATATGCACCAACAACAATAACATAAACTATTGATCAACAAATACTACGGGACGACTTACAAAGCGTATGCATCCAACAACAATATACTAACAAAGTAAAGACATGGGTTCCTAACACACTAGTTGAGGAGGAGGAGTAGCTGCTAGTAGAAGACTATCTCTTGTATTTGGTTGTATCATTGCTCTTTCTATCTCTGAGGAAGTTGTGGGGTTTTTCACCTTTATGGTTTTCCCCAGTGAAACTCTGTGTGTCTATTGTCTCATGTGATTGCTTGGTGTGATTGATATGCATTGTTATACTTGATATGTTGTACATGTTATTCTCTCAGTAAGGATCCTAGAGTATATTGAATTAATGCTAAAAAATTAACATGGTATCAGAGCTAACTTGAGAAGAAGACATTGTGCAGTGGCGGAAACTAGGGTTTCTTGTTTATTGGGTTTCTCTCCACAGATTTTGGAAAAGAAGCAAGGTAGATTGACTCTACTCATCAAGGAGAATCTTTCTGTTCAATCAGAATTCAATTCTGAGCACTTTCAGTTTTGGCCCAAAAACTCAGGGTTTCCACAAAATTAAGAATTTCTAAAATTTGAAGACATAGCTGGAAGCGCCTTGGACAAATCGAAGTTTAGAGATTTGGATCAATATTTTTGGTTGGGTGAAGCTCCGGGAAATGCAAACCCTAATTCAAGGTTCTCCCTAGTGAATCCAGGAGATTGCAAAGCCTTTATGAAGGGTGAAACTTTGCATATCTCAAATTCTGAGCATACCAGGATGATCAGATCATCAAGGCACATCTTCCTATCCTTTCATAAAATTGAAATTCACATTTTGAATTTTTAGGGTTTCTCTGACAAACCCTAATTCGGGACCAGATCTAGTTTTCACCAAATCAAGTGGTAAGACCTAAATCTTTTCTATTTTCATTTGAAGTACTCTTTAAGATGTCTCACCACACCAATCTTGAAGATAAGCTTGAAGGGGATGATAACTTCCGAGCATGGAAGTATAGGATTGGGTTAATCCTGGAAGAAAATGAGTTCGACTCTTACATAAGCTCTGAGGTCCCTGTCCCAGAAGGAGAAGAGGCTAAAGCTCTTCACAAGAAGAACTTGGTCAAGGAAAAGAGGATCATTGCTGATTCTATCAAGGATCATCTCATCCCACATGTGTCATCTCTGAAGACACCCAAGGAGATGTTTGATTCCCTAACCAAGCTATTTGAAGGGAAGAACATAAATCGGAAGATGACCCTGTGGAACCAATTGAAAGGGGTAAAGCTTTAGAATGGAGAGACCATTCAATCCTATTTCTCTAAGGTCTCTCAGATCAGGGAACAACTTGAAGCTGTGGATGAAATTGTGCATAATGGTGAAGTTGTTATGACCACACTAAATGGCCTACCTAGGTCATGGGATTCCTTTATCCAAGGAATCTGTGCAAGAAAGAAAATGGTCTCCTTCAGTAGACTGTGGGAGGAATGTTCACAAGAAGAGGATAGGCTAGTAGCCCGAGAAGAGAAGATGGGAAATGAAAATCAAGCTCTCATAGAACACACCAAGAAAGGAAATTCCAAGAGGGAGCATTCTTATGCCAAGAAATCTTCACACTACCATCAACATAAAGATAAGAAAACTCTCAGATGCTTCACATGCAATGAGAAGGGACAATTTGCTGCAGATTGTCCCAAGAAGAAGAAAGACAACAACTTCAATAAAAATAAGAAGAACAACAAAAGGAGATATCATGCTCATGTTGCTGAGGATGATGAACCTCCAAGGAATAATGCTAGTGTTAGGAACTCGTGTCAACCCTTCTCTTTACTATGTTAGTATATTGTTGTTGGACACATATGCTTTGTAAGTCATCCCATAGTATTTGTTGATCCATAGTTTATATTAGCCCATAATATTGACCCATAGTATTGGACACATATGCTTTGTAAGTCGTCCCGTAGTATTATATGTCCCATGGTTTTGACTCATAGTATTGGGCATAGACTTAGTATATAAGTGTGTGTTGAGGTCATTGAAGGCATCGTGAAGTTAATTGTATTGAGCTTGCTCAAAGGAGGTTTCCCCCTCGAAGTGGCCTGTGATCAATATAAAAGTGATTCTGAGTTCTATTATTTCTGATATCTTGTGTATTTGCATTAATTAATTATTGCAGGTTCTTCACATCTAGTATCAGAGCACTTTCTTGGGCTCGTTGGGTGAAATTTCTGCCAAATTTTTTTTCGCATCTGTTGCAGGTTTGGATTTGGGAATAATCCCTATCCGCTTAACTGTGGGAAGTACTTGGGAATAAGCCATAAAAATCATTGTGAGGAGTACCACAAGAACCCCGAAGCAGTTGGCCCATTGACAGGACCTACCAGCGAAAAGGGCAACGACCCCTACCTGATTGACTAGTTCCCACCCGTGAGGTAAACCAAGAGCTGTCGTTTGTGGCAAAGCGGTTATCAGTTTTACCTGAGCCGTGGAGTGAGGGGTACTGCCCCAATACGCAAGCCGTCAGACAGCATTGGTGGTCGAGTGAAACCCCTGAACTGTTAGGAAGCTGCACATCCCTGGGGTCCAGATCTATTTTCAGCTAAACTGTTGTCGATCACTGCTGCATCATTTCAGATCCAGCCGTTCAGATCCATTCTGCAAGCCATTCCAGATCCAGCCATTTTCAATCCATTCGGCGCCGTTTCAGATCCCTCTATTTTCGATCACTTCTAGGCGAGCCGTAGCCACTCCAGTCTGGAAAAAAAAAACTCCTAGTTATGGTTGTCACCCGTGCCGGAGCAAAAACCATGGAAGACGCACTTGCAGCCATCCAAGCCAAACTCCAGGATCTGGATGAAGAATTTCTCGGCCTCCATCTTGAACATTCAGCTATGAACAACCAACGACAGCCCGAGTCTTCATCAGACAATGGGTTCTCTTCTTCCAGCAATTTCCATGGTCCGAAGCTTGATTTTCCTCGCTTCAATGGTACTGATCCGACTGGATGGATATACCAAGCAGAACAATATTTTAGTCTACATAATACTTTTGATGTCCAGAAAGTTCCACTTGCATCCTTTCATTTGGAACAAGAAGCCCTTCAATGGTATCGTTGGTACATCAAAGCTCATCCCGAGCCAAACTGGACAGATTTTTGCCAACTCCTTTTGCCACGATTTGGTCCTAGTGCTTTTGATGACTTCACAGGAGCACTCACTAAACTGCACCAAATTGGCACAGTGAGAGAGTATCAAACAGAATTTGAGAAACTGGCCAATCACATAGAAGGATTGTTTGATGAATTCTACAGGAGTTGTTTTATCAGTGGTCTCAAGGATGAAATCTGCTCAGAGGTCAAAATGTTTTGTCCCAACACAATGATGGAAGCCCTAGGGTTGGCTAAGTTGGCAGAGGACAAGATGGAAGCTCAACAACACTCCAAACCCACCTTTGTTCCCTTCAGAAATATGGGTTCCCAACGACCTCCCATCACGCCTGCCCCACAACCAACTCCTATCAAGCATTTGTTTGAAACAGAGATGCAGGCACGACAAGAAAAAGGGATTTGTTATAATTGTGATGAGAAACTCACTCGGGGACATAGATGTGTTCAACAAAAGCTCTATCTCTTGGATGTGGATTCTCCGCCTGCCTCAGAACTTGATGAAGAAGCTCCAGATATAGTAGGTGATCAGGTCAACATTCAACACTCACCTTTTGACACCCCATCTCAGGATGACCCACCCGAGCTCTCTCTCCATGCTGTAACCGACGTCACCACCCCACAAACAATGCGAGTCAGGGGATACTTCAAGAAGCTCCCTCTTACCATATTCATTGATTCTGGTAGCACTCATAACTTCATTGACCCTTGGATTGCCAAATAGGCTGATAGTTTTGTCCATCCTTGCTCCAACTTTGAAGTCATGGTTTCCAATGGGGGCACCTTACCTTGCAAGGGGAACTCTCAAAATGTGCATATCTCTATGGAATATTATAACCTACGCTTTGACATGTTTGCCTTGTCCTTAGGCGGATGTGATGTGGTTTTGGGCGTTCAATGGTTACGCACACTTGGTCCCATCTCATGGGATTTTTCAGAACTTTGGATGCAGTTTTCAGTAAATGGGGCACAACACAAATTAATGGGCTTACAACTAGGGTCTCTCTGCATCATCAGTTCACATCGCCTGGAAAAAATCCTTAAGAAGAATTCACATGGTATCATCGCTCAACTCCATTCCCTTTAGATGCACCCATCAACGGTCTCCACTACTTCCTTGGATAGATATGCAAGTGTCTTTGCTGAACCAATGAGCTTTCCACCTTCAAGAGACCTTTCCGGTAAGAATTTAGTTGCATCTACCTATCAGCAGGAACTGATGGCTATTTTTCATGCAGTACAGAAGTGGCAGCCACACCTATTCGGGAATTATTTCTGTATCAAGACTGATCTCCAGAGTCTGGATAATTTTCTGGAACAATGGGTCTCCTCCCCAACACACCTGAAATGGGTTATCCAACTCATGGGTTATCCGTATGCGATCCCTTACAAGAAGGGTAAGGACAATATGGTGGCAGATGCTCCTTCTCACACAATTGATGACCCAGTTTCTCTTATAGCTCTTTCTCTGCTTGTTCCAAATTGGTTGCAATATGTTCAAAAAGGCTATCTCTTCTATGAACTCCATGCTTCTTCATCAGCAGGGCACTCTAGGTTCTTCAAAATGTATGACCGGGAACAATGTAACTTCTTTTGGCCGAGACTGAAAAATCCAATTCAACAGATGGTGGCTGACTGTGATACTTTCCAGGTCAACAAGGGTGAAACGCCACTCCTTTCGGGATTGCTCAAACCCTTGCCCATCCCTACACAGCTTTGGCCAACTCTTTCTATGGATCTCCTAGCAGTGCTCTGGTGGTGCAATACCACATCTCAAAGGACACCATATGAAGTAGTCTATGGACAGACACCGCCAGTTCTTCTTCCATACACCCTTAGCAGCTCCCTAGTTCAGGAAACTGACTCGGTTCTTCAAAACCGTGATCAGATTCTTCTCATTCTGCAGGACAATCTTCACATGGCCAGAATTCGCTTGAAACAACAAGCCGACCAACACCGTTCTGAGCGCATTTTCGGCGCAGCTGATGGGGTTCTTCTTCATCTACATCCTTCCAAGCAATCCTCCCCAACACTCCAAAGGTGTTAGTGGCCCGAAATGCAACCCGAGGATGCTACCGGGGAACCACTACTTCAGATTCTTCAGCAATTTCTCCAACCAAAGCTTTGAGGACAAAGCTTTTTCTAAGGGAGAGGGGATGTTAGGAACCCGTGTCAACCCTTCTCTTTACTATGTTAGTATATTTTTGTTGGACACATATTCTTTGTAAGTTGTCCCGTAGTATTTGTTGATCCATAGTTTATATTATCCCATAGTATTGACCCATAGTATTGGACGCATATGCTTTGTAAGTCATCCCGCAGTATTATATGTCCCATGGTTTTGACTCATAGTATTGGGCATAGACTTAGTATATAAGTGTGTGTTGAGGTCATTGAAGGTGTCGTGAAGTTAATTGTATTGAGCTTGCTCAAAGGAGGTTGCCCCCTCGAAGTGGCCCGTGATCAATATAAAAGTGATTCTGAGTTCTATTATTTCTGATATCTCGTGTATTTGCATTAATTAATTATTGCAGGTTCTTCACAGCTAGAGTAGAAAGTGATGACTCATCTAGTGAAGATGAATATGTTCTAATCACAGCCCTCATAGGTACTATCTCTCCTGGATGTAATGATTGGCTTATTGATAGTGGGGCTTCTAAACACATGATTGGGTTTAAAGAATCTTTTGTAAATCTACCTGAACATGAATCACCCCATAAGGTGAAACTTGGAGATGATTATCAATATCCTATCAAAGGAAGTGGTGAAGCCTCCTACAACCTAGACTCTGGAAAATCCTTGAAGATGAAAGATGTGTTATTTGTACCTGGGCTCAAGAAGAACCTACTATCCATCTCTGCATTGGATGCAAAAGGCATGAGAATTGCATTTGTAGATGGCCAAGTCCTAATGTGGCCAAAGGGTAAAACTATTGATGATGCAGTGGTGATTGGAGAGCAAGAGGGAGGATTGTACAAATTAAAGGGACAACCTGAACATGCCATGGTACATGAATCCATGGAGCCAAGTGAACTTTGGCATCGAAGGCTTGCACATGTGCACTACAGAGCACTACCAATTGCAAGTAAAGTTGTAGAAGGTCTTCCTGAAATCAATTCAAAGCATGAAGGTGTTTGAAAAGGATGTGCAAAAGGAAAGAACATTAATAAGGGATTTCCAAGCAGTGAAAGCAAAGCAAAAGGGATCTTGGAAATTATCCACTCCGATGTATGCAGTCCGATGTCATCCAGTTTTTTGAGTGGGTATGTATACTATGTCTCTTTCATTGATGATTTCTCTAGGAAGACTTGGGTCTACTTCTTGAAAAACAAAGATGAAGTATTTGACAAGTTCAAGGAATTCAAAACCTTGATGGAAAATCAAATTGATAAAAAGATCAAGACATTCAGATCCAACAATGGTGGAGAATTCACTTCAGGTGATTTCAAGAAACTATGCAGTGATTCAGGGATTAAGAGGGAGTTCACCACTCCTTACAATTCACAACAGAAAGGAGTAGAAGAAGTTACTTCAGAATAGGACTCTAGTAGCTCCTGCAAGGAAGCAAAGATTCAGAGGGAGTCCACCCAACAAACAAACAAAGATAAGTATTTGAATTGTCATTTCTTGTATCTTCTGTTATTCAATGATGTATATATTCCTAGACTTAGGGTGTGTATTATGCATATTAGAATAATTTCATTAATGAACAATATACTACTAATATGCATGTGATGGGTAAGTGGCCTATGGCACTGTACAACATTCCATTGCTACTTATCTAAAATGAAATATCTTTGCTGACATGTTGGGAGTTGTGCACACTCTTAACAATGTTCTAGTAGAGATTGGAAGGCACCTAGAAACTTACGGGATATGCATAAATGTTGTATCGAAGCATTGGATAAGATAATTGCCTGACTGTATGACATATTTACTTATGTGTAAGAATTTGTTTCAAAAACTATGAGATGTTTCTAATCATGCAATTTAACTTGTTTTGTAGGAAATATCGTATACCATCACCTACAAAAGAAGGACTACAACATTTGTTCAGCAACAAAGTTATCTATTGAAGATATTGAAGTTCCCAGGATTCAGGAAGAATGCCATGTGTTGGGTGTGTGAGCAATCTCAAATAAAAACAACACCTAATGTTAATTATCAACTAGGATTAGTAAACTTAGAGTTGAAAGAAAAATATATGCCAAGGTAGAAAAGATTCTAAATTTTAAGGTTTGTCAGACCTAAAAATGTTTAGTAAGGAAAAAGATCGAAAGATCTTTCAAAATGAAAAACCAAGTTAAATATTTAAGAATATATTTAAATCATAGATCAGAATAGTACTAGATCATACCACTCTACCTCTATGGTTAATTAATAATAAAGATGGAAACAAATACTGAAACACAAATTACTTCTAGAAAAATAAGAAACTCCTAGATTAAACATCCAGATAACAACTATGAACAGAATCAGAGCTACGGATATTAGATGTTTAATAGGGAGAACTTGTAAATGTACATTAATTTAGACTAAACCATCTAATTCCACTCTTCTTGATTACGTACATCAAATGTAATAGGAACTGGAGTAAACGTATCGTAATGACTTTCAAATGTAATAAGGAAGCTAAATGGAAGTAAATCTAACTTAACTTCTACAAACAAATGTAAACTAAAAATCAACAAACTACCACTAACTTTAAACATTATGAACTAATGTCTATCCATATGTGAACAACATGAAACTAATGTAAATAGAAGCAAACAAAAATCTTAACAAAGATGTTAAACTGAACTATATTAGATTTAGAAGCAAGTAGAAAACTTGATAAAGATATTTTATTATTAATCCAAATCTTGCAACATGAACATCTTCATTAGATAGAAACTAGTCTTAAGATTAACAAACTAAAACAACTCAACGAAATGGAATCATCAACTATAACTTGGAAATAAACTATTTAAAAACAATATTTTGAACAGTAACTAAGTACAAGACTGGTTAAAAGACTGATTGTTCGAAGAAAGCTAAGAAGGGAATAAGGAGGAAATAAGAAAGTAGGAAATAATGATGAGAATTGAATTAAAAACTCCAAATAACATAAAACAAGATTAAATTACATCTCAAAATATTAAGGAGGAACAAGAAGAATGATGATTAAGAGACAGAAGAAATTAGATTCAGAAAAATCCCTAAAATAATACAGAAAACACACAAGTCTGAATGACGATCCGAACGTTGGTCTAAATGGCAATCCCAATGACAATCCGAACACTAGTCTGAATGGCAATCCCAATGACGCTCTGAACACCGGTCTGAATGGGAATCCGAATGACGATCCGAATGGAGGAAAACGTTTTAAAGGGAGGGAAACAAGAGTTTTTGGATGATTTAATTACCACTGGCTTTATGCAAATGATCCTACAGTGCATAGGAAGCAATAGAGAGATGGTTAGAGGCTAAGAAATTATCTATGCAAATCATTACCTAAGAGAAAGAATGATTCTATGAGAAGTAGGAAGAAAGTTGGAATAGAAGAAGGGAGAAGGTTGCAATAGAAGAAAGAAAAATTAACCTACGATAAACGGGAAGAAAAACTAACAGAGGAGAAAAGAAGGAAAGGAATGCTAACTATGGAAGAATTTGGAAGTGATATCTAACTATGATGATGGAAGAAGGACTGAAAACAAACTACAAATTATTAAACTAATGGACTATTAGTCAACCATTCTAACTCAGAACAAGGAGGGTTGTATTAACAGCATAATACTAATTACAGAGGGATGAAGATAATACACACGGGAAAATGAATTAAATTACACACATAGGAAATAAACTAGTTAATTGCAAGAAAAGAAATGCATAAAATGTAAATAAAACCTCCAGTTGATGAGGTGCCCTTCCCAACAATCAGAGGGTGAACTGGCTCAACTTAAACGACTACGAGAAGAACATTAACAAGCTGCTACTTCCATTAACTTGAGAAAAATTACAGACTCTGTCTTCACACTATCTACGACTACAAATTCTTGTATTAAGACTGGAAAACCATCGTAAATTCTAAAGATAAATTGTCTCAATCACAGAGGTGACTATTTATAAGTTACAATGGGTGAGAGGGTCAACAGAGTCCACCTCTCTAATAATAGGATTGTTTAAATGATTGTAACGATTGATTACATTGATACATGCCAACACAGGGGTGTTATTCAGACTTTGACGGGGTTAGTTCCTTCTCAGAGCAGCTGTAGCGTTGATATAACTCAGACATGGACGAGCAGTGTGCTGGCAGACTGAATCATGGGTAGGTGGACTCCTTCCAGAACGACGGCATGAATGAACGTGAGCAGGCATGCGTAACTCCCGGCCAAATGAATAAGAGAGCAGGTGTGTTGGAGTGTTTACGTGGGCATGGAAGCTATATTGGCAGGCTAAATGTGGATGGGTGGACTCCTTCTAGAATAATGGCACGAGCGAGAGCTTGGCCAACACGCGTGACTCCAGGATGAATGCACAGACGAATCAAGGCTTGGAGAGTTCACGTGGACGTGAGATGTGCTTTCAGTCTTGGTGAGCATAAGGATGGATCTTCTAGAGCAATAGCTCATTAACCAAGTCCATTGCGTGTCGAACATAACCCATGTGTCCTTCTTTTCATTCAATGGTCTAAGATGTGTCAACCACAAATTTCGCGGGCTAAACGGAGGGATGAACGATGAGCTGAAAGCGTTTTAGGATGGGCACATAGCACATGGGCTGAATGTGTAATGTCCCTTATTAGGAATTTTATTAAAATTGCAATTTTCCACTTTTTTCCCTAGTTCGACCTTTGACTAGTTTTGATCTCTAGGTCCCAAATTTGCCCCAAATGATCCCAAATATTCTGAGAAGGTATATGAATGATATTAGAACATAAATATTTGTTTCAGGGATGCCTTTGGACCTTTAAAATACTTCTGCAAATCCTCTTTCAATTCTGATCAATGTAGGTAACTTTACTAGTGATTTTCCTTTGACTAGTATTGGTCTCTAGGTCTCAAATTGACTCCAAATGCCTTCAAATATTCAAGGAAGGTGTATGAATGATATTAGAACTTGAATATGATGTTTAAGGATGACATATGGCCACCAAAATACCTCTGCAAACTCTCTTAAGATTCTGGACCAATTATGCAATTTTACTAGTAATTTGGGGTTCAAATCCCCCTGGGGTAAGTACCGAAAATGGCTTCCCAAATGCCTCCAAACCCACTCAAATTTATGAACAGAGGTATGTAATGTGTTAAGTATGTTATTAAAGTCTCATATGCACCATTAATGGATTATTACAACTATTCTCATCCTCTCTCATTCAACTACAAAAATCCTCAATTCAACCCTTGGGGAAATGGCACTATTTCACCTGCCAATACAACTAAACTGAGTAAAAATGCTTCAAATTCTCAAGTACAGTACATGAAACTTGTATAAGAAATCCATGGCAGTATATTGATCACAAATATATCATAGAATCATCCATTCATTCTAAATCATCAGCATTACATTGATTCACAACAAGGTAGTGGGGAAATGACACTGTTCTTTCATTAAAATTGAGATTTATACATTTCTACTTGGAATTTCGACCTGAAAATTTCTGGAGATGAATAAAAGAGTATTTAATTCATATTACAAAATAAATGGGGCATTAAAAGCTTCCCCAAATAGTACAATAGCTCACCAAAAATGCCCTCCCTCAAGGATCAAGAATATGCCATCAAAACTGGAAATGGTTGAAGGAGTGAGCTGCAATAGAAGAAACCATGAGCTTCTCTGTAGCTTACACCTACAAATAAAGACTCCATTAAATCTCCAAATGAAAGGTCTGAATGGCCTTTCCAATTACCAACTTGGATGGGAATCTTTCACCCTCGAAATTGGCTAAGGCAAGAAACTAGTCATCCACTAGCTCTCCCTCTTCACAAATGCAATTGCAAATTCTAAAAATGATCAAAAGCTGGTTTCATTCTTTGTTATTGACATTTATAAACTTATAATTTCCTCCATGGGTCAAATTCCTTCCAAGAGACTCATGCCAACTCATGTTGGGAAGAGATTCCAAAGAACGTCACTTGTACAACAATTCCTAGTCTCCCACTTCCACCAAATCACATGTGGAAGCATCTTAGCTGCCCTAACACCCTTGAGCGCCCTCTTGGAGTCCAGTTTTAGCCCTGACATGTCATATATGTCATATGTGAGCCTTCAGGTCTGATTTGTGTCATAGGTGTCATAGCATCTTCATCATTGTTGTCATATAGCTAGGGAATCTAGCCCAAGTGTGTCACTAGCTCCAAATTGCCTCTTCCTCTTCCATGGGAGTTACTCTTCCTCTATATTTCGACCTTGGATGAGTCATGCAATGAATAATACCTTTTGAAATCCCCCAAGTATGTTACCATTCACCTTGAATTCGAATTGGTGAGAGAATGATGCCAAGTGTAGTGGGGAAATCTAGCCATATGTGGGTCCCACTTCCTCCATGTGTCTTCATGATGAAATGCCACTTTGATTTTCACTTGTATATATTTATTTAGCTCCTTTATTAAATATTTATGCCATTCTAATGTTCAAACATCATTTATTATCCCCATTATTCCAGATCCCAAAGCTTCCACCCCAAACCTAGGAAACTAGTAATTTTCCTCCTTGGCAATTATTTGACCTTTAGCATCAATTTGACAAACTCTAATGAATAGGGCCAATGTGATTAGGCCATTGTGACCCAATACCAAATTTGGGACATGACAGAATGATGGGTAACTTGCAAATCGTAGCCTGTCAATTAAAACCATAAATGTTAATTATGCCCAAAAACATCATTTTAATCATAAATAAACCATAATATATGAAATATAACAAGATTTGGATGGTAAGTAAATTTGTGCATACCTAAACATTTCGATGAGCTGAATGGCTAAGAAAACAAATTACTATAGAAAAAATGATAGAAATAACGCCACTTCAAGTAAATTAAATGATAAAAAATGGTGACAATATTGGACACCAACATTCCCCCAAACTAGAGTCATGCCAGGTCCCACTGAGCAAAACAAAAATTAATTAGGAAGAAGGCTAAGCTACGGTAGCAATGGTCTTCGACTCGAATGATGAAGATGCATGCTTGGCCTGGAGCTTCTTGAAATGACCCCATAAGGAATTATACTTTACTCTAAGGATAGCATTGGATGTTATTTTGGCGTTAACCGAGCATTCAGTGCTTTTCAACTATGTACGCAACATCTTATTCTCTTCAAGGAGCTCAGAGATTGTCTCCACATAGCTTTGACTTTGTTATATTAATTGTGTTTTTTCTTGGGTTAACTGGTCCCACTTTTGCTAACTCAAAATAGGTTGTTCTATACCATGCTCCAAGTCTATTTGAGGACTCTTCTCTTTTGGATATGTCTCAACATTAATAGTCTGTTCTTCAGAGCTTTTGTCTTTGTTACATGCAGGAGAGCTTCTAGAAGCACATGCTTCACTCATTTGAACGGATGCATTAGCTAAAGTGAGGAGGGTTGACTCAAAGGTATGATCATCCAACTGAATATTTGAGCATGAGGGATGAATGATAGTCTGAATGTCAGGCTGATCAATGGATTGGTCATGATTTGTCTCTCTAGGTTCAGTAGGAGAATGCATTGAATGGACAGAGTGCATATCATCTAAGGAACTCTCATCACATAGTATACATTTAGTGTTTGGTTTTTCTTGGGCATGAAGGTGTTCTTGAGAAGGGGAAGATTTGACAGTAGATAAATGGGGGTTTAAGATCTCAAAAACAAAATGGTCCCAAGTATGACCTCTCTCCTCTAGCTGATGAATGATTGAAAGCTTAATGAGACAATGGTGATATAAGTTGCCAGAAGGGTTAATGGTATTCTTTCTAACTTGACTCGACATCTTTTCCAAGCTCTTTAGAAAGTAGAATGGGAAATTTAAGGTCTGATTATTGACAAAATGAGCTAACAGTGTAACATGACAAGCTTTAAAAATAGTGAACTTACCCTCGCAGGTGACTAAGTGAATGATAATGGTCAAAAGATCCAAGTACTCTGGCTTGATCTATTCTCTATGAAAACCTTTGGTTCTAGTAATGTGTTGAAAATCGGGCTTGAGAGCGAACTGGTGAGCTTCTCATGGAAGAAACAAATGCTTGTGCCATCGAGCACCTTCTCTAGGGAGCTTCATAGCTAATGCTATTGACTCTTCTGTTATGGAGAAAACAAGATGGCCAACTTTGGTTGTTTTTCCATCGAAACCTTTGGAAAACAACAACGAAATCTCATGGTCGTGACCATCAAGACAGTGGAAAAACATATTCCAACCTGCTTGAGAGAATAACTCATGGAATCTTTTAAACTCGGGGATATGAAGAAGATCTTGGTAGCTACTTGGCTTGCAATGGTTAGGCATTACTAACAGAGGACGGGGGAAACAACAAATAAATGCAAGGGATACGAGGAATTTGCAAAGGATGCAGCTCGCAAAGAGAGAAATGAAGGGTGAACAGAGTGAAGTAGAAGTTCACGCAGCCATTAGTTAAATTGAGGTCTGTTTGGATGGATGGATGGTCATAGGTAAAGCATGTTTTGAAATATCACACTTGTACTTTGAATATCTTGAGTTAAGTGCCAGAATCTAAGTGCGTGAATCCGATAGATGCGTGTTCGATATAGAAAATTAAACCATGTCCAAAGCCAAGCTTTGGATAGGTTGAACGAGATTCACGTAATGGGATATTATACATGTGGAAGATCACAAGGATCCGGCCCATATGCTGGCAATCTATACGACAGGTAAGGCCATAGTGGTCATACAATGATTCATAATGACACAATATTCGTTCATTTAACAAGATGAGATGAATAAGGAAATAAAACCAAGTGCGAGATTTGACATTTGATTGATCCCTATCATCATTGGTTAGTCAGAATTTTCAAAAATATCTAGCATGCTATTTGATATATACAAGCTAAAATTTCTTCAGCACTTTTATTCAAAACATTGCTTATTTGCTGCATTCGTCACTGCATTTGGATCGGCATTCGATCTGTCATTCAACCTTTCATACAGACTTTTGTCTATACAAACTTTTATTGCTGAAGCCAACTGGAACTGATTTTTGCAACGAATTTTTAAGGTTGTTAGTGCACAGGAAATGCTGTAAACTTTGCTTTCTGGAACTTTTAAGTCATGTCCCCTTTTGTTTGTCTTTAATTAAATCAACTCGCTTTCTTCTTTTGCATTAACCTACAAACATGTATCACTTTCAAAGATAAATAAACTTAAAAAAAAAGGTTTAAAACAATTCTAATCCTCTCCCAAACCAAAGATATGGCTTGTCCCAAACCCAACAAAAAGAGCATTAGATATTCAATAATTTTATCAATAGCTGAAAAAATGTTGCAATACTTTTCTCAAGAAAATGAAATATTAACTAAACATGTAGATGATTTAGATATGCACATTTACCATAAAGAATAGAACAGTTCTTACAAGAACCATATGAAGAATGATAGTATAATTTGATCTGAAAGATGCCACAGGAAAACTAGCCATCCATGACTCATTTTAAAGGTTTCTTGTCATCCCAAGATATAGATAAGGTGCTCGTAAAGCTTGTGACATTTTTATAATTATGGGTCCCATTTCTAGGATAATAACATCCTAAGCATGATTTTTACAAGGAATAGGGAGGGAAATTATTCAAACCCTTGAGCCATTGATGTTAATCCAAATGTAATTGGGAGAACCCATGAACCATCAACTACCCATTTTGACTTATGCACCCAATCATTTAATTCTTCCAAGAGTTGGTTGAGGTACTTAATGCCTTGGTAATGGAAAGGTATGGCAGCCAATTTCGTGCATGGGCAAGCCATCAATATGGGAAAACATAGTTTTGCTTCTTGGGCAAGAAAACACCCATGAAATTGTGCCCAAATCCATTCTTGACCCATGGCCTTTGCTCTCTCACGCATTCTGAGCTAGTTGGGGATTTCTCCTTCACGTTTTGCATCATTTTCCTGTATTTTTCCATACCTAGGAACTTGTTTTTGTATTGCACAGTGGTTGGGAGGAAGGGAGCCACGATTTTGGGGTTATGGACGTCATTTCAGTCCCCGAAATGCCCATAAACGTTTATCTGAAAACGATTTTTCTCTCCCAGGGTTGATTCCCCATTTTTCCATTTCATTTTTGGCTGCCCATGTTTTTCTGAAACTGATAGGAACCTATTTTGGGCATCCCATTGTCAAAAACGTTCCTCTTCATGCCCAGCAGTTGATATTTTGCGGTTATGTCCATCCTTGTTTTGGTTTGAACTGTGAGCAAGAAATTAGGAGTGGAAGTGGACCATAATTGACTTAATAAACCTAGTGAGGGAGGTAACCTCTCAAGAAGATCAAACAGGGTTGGTTACTCTTCTATGCACACCTTGAAGAACACTAGAATGGGAGGTATGGCTTGAGGGACTATGCAGTAGTGAAGGAAATACTTCCTTGTGATGGGTGTGTAGGTATTGTGGGGACCAAGCCAGGTAGATCTTGTAGAGGGTATCCATATTTCTATGGTTGAGCTCGCTAGATTAGCAATTCTTCCTTTCCATTTCCTAGTATCCTGATAAACCCAATTGTAGATTGGCTTGGCTGATTTTGGTGTATATATGATTATGTGTGAGTCTGTTGTTCCCTTTTTCCTTGTAGAAATCATGCCTAGCTCAGGGGTGGCAGTTGTGTTGAGAGACGGATGAGCACAACTGGCCTATGGTTGGGTGGAACGTTGCAGCGGCATAGCTAGTTGCTCGGGGCTACTTTTTTTAAGATAAGTACTCTCTTGTGTTAAATTTTGCAATGTATTTATTTAATGACTTCATGAGAAAGTTTGAATGTATGTTAGATATGTAGATGATTTTAATTCCGTTGTATTTAATTACAATATGCATATGTATATGTCTTTTATTATCAATGAGTTTTTACTTAATGGATATGGGGCTATATGCCCGGTTTTAGCCTTATCTTCCCTCCATCGGGCTGGTATAATGGGAGGGGATGTTACATGGAGGAACCTTCTTCTTGGGAAGAAGTGGATGTTGCTCAACTAGATCAGGAACATTAACAGTTGCATGATGGACAATGTATTCATGTAGAATAGCTCCAATACACTGATGTGAGAGTAGAAGTGGCTACTCATTAGACTTCAACTTCAAAATGAAATTAGGTCCAAATGTGTCTTGAGATGCTTGAGCCAAAAAATTTGAACCAAGAGTGGTGAAATTAGCATCAAGCAAAACTGAAATTTCTTGAAACTTTGAACCAAAAACTTTATGGCTCATGAGGGTTGGAAATAACTCACACATGTGTGAGATCTAGGGTAATAATTTGATATGAAATATAAAAAAAGTGTATGAATATCAATAGTGAAGTAAGGAGCTAGAGTCAAACATGTGAGAAATTATTAAGGAAAAGAACATTGAGGATTTTATTTCATTGGTTCGAAGGGATCCACTGATGGTGAAAGTGGGACCAAGGTACATCAATAACTGCTAGATGAATCCCTTAGAATAAAAATGTTGATGTTAATATGGGAAAGATGGCCATATCCATAACTTAAGGAAATGTATGGAGACCAACACGTGAAGATATAGGACTAACTTAAGAGGGAAGAAAAATAGTGAAAGACTCAATAATTCCTTGATTTACTGAATACTAGCAAGGCATCCCTAGTAGCATTGAAATGTAATGAGGAAATGAAGGGTCAATTGCAAATAATATGATGCAAATGGGATAATTCGATACTTGGTATAACTAGGGAGGGTGAAGCGATATCATTAGGGTATAACAATGACTATCAAAGAGGAGGTAACAAGGAATGATCATGTCAAGTCAGCACAATAAAAGATAATGGGCATTCTTTTAGGGAGTTTTTTAATGTAGATGCTCTAATACAATGCAAATTGAGATGTTGGCTACTAGACCACAGGGGTGCTCAAAAGAACTATGAAAAATGATAGTAGGTAATTCTAAGAACAATCGAACCAATGTGAAGCATCTAGGAACATGTACTTGTATCTTCCCAAGGGGGGAATCTAAAGGGGGATAGGAAGTAAGTGTGATGGAAATGAAGCAAGGGAAAGGAATTATGGAAATTTCATGGAGGGGAGATGTAATAGAGGTAAAAAAATGAAAATTGTTATTATGAGATGGATTATATAGAAGGATAATGTTATTATAGAAATAAAAAATAAGTGAGAAGCCAAACATTAATAAATCTCTTAGGGAGTTTAGGGGTAGAGTTAAGTTTGGAATCTAAGGAGGAACATGAAGCATAACTCATGGAATACAAGTGATTCTCAACCTCCCAATCTAATGGGAATGCATACTAGTATGAGTTACTAGAAGAAAAAGGATAACTAATCTAGAGAGTTCATAGAATGGTAGATAATTATTGTCAGGAATGGGTCAATGCAATAAATAGAAGGGGTGAAACCTTGTTCACAAACTAGGGGGATCCTCTAGTGTACCAAAAAAGGTTCATTAAGTGAGATGCAATCGAATAAAAGGGAGGTAATATATGGGACAATAGGAACTCTCCTACTCTATTAGACATGGACTACTCTTAATAGAGTTGTAGCATGTATGTAGACACTTAGTACAATATGATGTGTGTGTGTTATGCTATGGTTTTAACACATTTGTAGATGGTATGAATGCAAAAAGTGTATCCTAATGTACATGTCATTGTTTATTTTTTTGTATGGATGTACGTATGATATGCCAATATAGATTATAATTAGTGATATTATTTCCATAGTTATTTTAATCTCTTGGTACATGTGTTAGTGATATGAATTCCAAACATCTAACATAACTTTTAACTTGAAGATACTTTCTAAAGAGGTAGGGTTTAAGCACATTATAAAATTCCACCATGATATTGGAGAAGAGGCAGAGAATCCAAGAAAATACAAATGTGAAGAATGTAAAACTAGAGAGAATTGATAAGAAATCTAATCACTACATCATAATCAACTTCATCACCAACGGTAATACCTATACACATGCCACTCATGTGGGCGAAAGATTGTGAGGAGGTGTAAATGACCCAATCTATAGAATAAATATGTTGAGGATAATGACTCACACCATTGGAGAAATTCACGTAACAAAGAGATTGGGGTTCCATATGAATAAAAAAGGAATAGAGTCAATGAGATGCAAAGAAATAACTAAAGTAATGCAAAAAAACTATGT
Source organism: Larix kaempferi (assembly GCA_027924585.1). Classification (NCBI taxonomy): domain Eukaryota; kingdom Viridiplantae; phylum Streptophyta; class Pinopsida; order Pinales; family Pinaceae; genus Larix; species Larix kaempferi. Next base: position 88,667 of record BSBM01001975.1, read on the forward strand.
AGACAGGAAAAACAAAAAATACGATACAATCTAGTGGGGTTAAGGGTGGAATTTTTTTAGATAAAGACCATTGTGGGTTTTTTTAGAATTTCATACTCCGTCTAATAAGAAAATATGCCCCCTTACCCAAACATTTATGCACAATGTAAGGGCCTTTTCAGAGGAATTTAAAATCCCCTTTTCCAAACATATCATAGGATTTCTCATAAATAAGAACTATTTCTCCTTTGCTAAAGGTACGAGGGTGAATATGCTGATTCTATTAGGATTTGTAGCACTATTTAGTAGATGCATTGTGTTGCAATGTGATACAACAATATCCATATGTGCACTCTAAAGTGACTTAATCAGGGTTCTAATGGAGAAGTTTCTAGGAGGAGTTGAATACCCGGTTGGAGGGAAGGGATCTCACATTCAGTGGGAGCACAACTTTAGTGTCCTGGACAAGATGAAAAGAGGTGAACCTAGTAGAGATTTTGACTAATGCTAGGTAGGCACATAATGTGGAAAACAACATGAAATGTCAGTTTGTTTTTTGTGGTTTGTTAGGGTTAAACTTGCTTCGGGAATGAGTCAAAGGTGGTTTAGCTCTAGCACATGGTTTCTTGTAGCCGATGGTATTGGCCCAAGGTATTGCATGTAAAGAAGCCTTTATAAGGCTTGGAGAGGCTCCATTGTAAAGTGGCCTAGAGGTGAGTGGGTGAGCTCAATTGACCCAATTGGTCGGTTTTGGCCAAGGAAATGAAGATCTTAATTGGATGGTTTTCCCTTCATGGGGTTTTATAGGGTATAATTGTGTGTGTGTCTCAGTATGTGGTTGCTTGAATTGTCTTATGATTTTGTATCCGATTTTATGGAAGTACTATGTAGGAGTTTTTAGTCCGACGTTTCGGGTGAACACTTCACCCATATTCAAGGAATCATCATGAAGATGCTAAATAATGGGTAAGGATAGCCTCAATAAATAAATAAAACAATTTCTAGCCATTGAAGAAAATATTCAAAAGAGGGTATCTATTATGAAATGGTGAAGAATGTAAAGATTTTTTAATTAGATTATAAAAAAAAAATTATATAAAGTGGAGGAAAAAGAGGAATTTCGGAGGGGGATTTTAATGTAACTATATATATATAATAAATAAAAATACATTATATAAAGTAAATATAAGGGAGTTTAATTATGCTTATGATTATTATTTATCTCATATATCAATTTAATTATGCTTGTAGATCTAACAACTAGTATGAGAGCTGAAGTGAGCTTGGGTGAAGGAAACCAATTGCTTGTGGGAGACCTATGATTCCTTGGCAAGCTATAGGGGGGCGTGGGGGTGGACCACCCCCAAGGGCTGAAGGTTTTTTTTGGGTGCCAGGCTATGCTCGTTGAGAATGCATCCCTAGGAAGTTATGGTTTGGAGTACCCGCACTGGAAATATCCTAGGCCATGGTTATCTTTAGGATATAGATGACCACAAGAGAGTGAGTACGCGTAAGGATATTTGTGGAGCTATATGCAAACAAGTGGGAGGGTTGCTGCAGTGAGTGAAGGAGCCACTAGCCTGGAAAATTGGATCGCATAGAAGAAGGGATTGGATTTACTGGAAGGCGTGAAGGCTTGAGAGTGCCCTCGGATGCCATCATTCAATGGCTACATGAAGGATTCCTTGAGGTTGGGAGGTCATTGTTACAGTTCCAACAAGTCGATATCCCTCCACCCGGCCGTAGAGAGAAAACCTTGCCGCATGAAGAAGTTTATTCTGATGAGGAGGAGTCACCCACGTGGAAGCCAAGGCCTGTTGACTACCATCTACAGTCCGCTCTAAGGAAATAAGAACATTTGCAGTCATATCACTCATAATTCGAGGCCACGGAGGAAAGAATGAGACCAACGAACTATTACTTATAGGTTGCTTTCCTACTGATTTTTTGGATCGAGGGATGATTCGCTCGTCACATGCTTAGTCTGGTTGTGTGTAAAAGATTATCCATGCAGAAGACAAGAGATCTGTGTTTGTAGCATAGTAGTAAGATTCAAGAACGGATTTGAATACGATTCAGATACGATGCGGAAAAAATATATAATAAAAAAATCAAGTACGATTAAAATATGGGAGTAAGGATCTTATAAATACAAAAAAATGCAATTTTAATTTAAAAAAAAAAAGATTATACATGAATCATTGCAAATTTTAACACATCATTTATTATTCATTGAAAACAACTTGAAACATATCTCAAATTCAAATTCGATACTTGGCATATCATATAATATAACAATGTTTATGATGTCATTATCTCCATTCTTTCACCAATCCTAAGAGAATTATTAAATAAATAGTAAAACCATAAAAATAAAATTTAAAATAACAACTACATAATACATACAAAATGACTTAAAATTCTACACAAATCTATTTTCATACAAAATGACTTAAGAAAATTGAGAACAAAAAAACTACCTAAATACTAAAAAGTAAAACATAAAAGTAAAAATTTAAATAACAATTATATATAGAATAAAATTTAAATAAAAAACTACATTGAATCATGTACAAATAAGTATGTACAACTAGGTTATTGACAATTCTTTTATCCTTAACCTTTTACAACTTAGACGAAATTGAAAATTGAAATAAGTAAATAATAAGAAATTGCAAATTCTTAACGTCAAAAGTCAAATGGTAATAATGGTTGTAACTTGTGTGACTGAGTGACTCACAATGCAGTAGTCATTGTGCACATACTTATGATGGAAGTTTAAAACTTTTAATTTTTAACTCTTAATTCTTAACTTTTAACTTTTAACTTTAATTTAGATAAGGATTTTGATTTTTTAGAGGATGCACATCATTTTTTAGTAGCCAACTTTTAGGTAATAAATGGTTGACTATACCGAACTCGTATCATTTCGAATGTTCGACGTATTTTTTACTTGGTTCGAATTTCCATACAGAAACTGCCAATATGGTCGTATTTTGCTACTATGGTTTGTAGTAGGCACCCATATATGGTTTTCTGGTTGCATAAAGGAGAAAACACCCATGTTGTTGAGAAACCCTAGAATGTCAAGACGCTGAAGAGATAGATCATGAAAGTGCAGATCTCTAAATCATTGTAATTATTTTCTGAGAGCTATGGTAAGGGCATGCCCTCTATGAGAGAAAACGCCTACTAGTTCGCTGCAAGAGACCAATGCATTTTTTTTTAAATGAGTTGTTAAGGAGCCATGAGTCTATGGTGGAGTGAGAAGGGATGAGGAAACACACATTTGAAAAGGCAGCGTGAAAAGTCTACACATATAAGCATTTTAAATGTTTGTTATACCCAGATTTTTTTAATTAATATAATGTGGGGTGCATGTTCGGTGGTACCTGACACCTCAGAGTTATTTTTGGTCGAGTTATGAAAATTAACCATACGTAATTTTTTTTTTCTCGGAAAAATAATTGTATCCCTCTTATTCGCAAAGAAGGGATGTGGTATCAAGTTCTGGAATGAGCCACTGGGATAGGTACGAGAGAGGCGATTGTACTCATAGCCTAGATTGATGTGGAATTGGAGAGGTTGAGTCTTCAATTGCAGGAGGAATGTGAGATGGTTTAATCTCAGGTTTTGGGACCAAGATTGATGAGCCATGCAACTGAAGAGAATTCCTAGAGAAATGGTAGTTACAATAGCTAAGGACCCATGTAATCCAGTAGATGGATTTTTTTTATATGGTCGTCAATGACACATTTGTATGCAAGTAGAAAAGGAGGCATGGTAGATGACGAGCAAGAAAGAGAGCATGGAAAAGTGAGAGGATGAAGCATTGGATGGTGATGGTGTAGTCACCATGAAGACACATGAAAAAATTAATGGAGCACTTTGCATGTAAAATGGCATATAGATGCAAGACCTGGTAAGGCATGCATACCCCTAGTAACTCACCAGTAAAGTTGGGAGATAGACCTAGGTGATAGGGGGTGTATGTTAGATCCCTAAGTCAATATTAAAGGGGGTATTGTTAGGGTTAACCTTGATTCGGGAATGATTCAAAGGTGGTTTAGGACTAGCACATGGTTTCTTGTAGCCCATGGTATTGGCCCACTGTATTGCATATAAAGAAGAATTTATAAGGTTTGAAGAGGGCCTATTGTAAAGTGGCCTGGAGGTGAGTGGGTGAGCTCACGTGTCTTGGTTGGCCAGTTTTGGCCACAGTAATGATGATCTTCATTGGAAGGATTTTCCCCTCATGGGGTTTCTAGGGTAAAATTGTGTGTGTGTCTCAATTTGCGATTGCTTGAATTATCTTATGATTATTATTTCTCTGGCATATCAATTTAATTATGTTGGAAAATATAGCATGGTTCACCATGCAATGCAACATCATATTAAGAACCTTATTAATGGCCTCAACTTGACCATTACCCCACCTAGGTGTAATAGGATGAGGAATACTAGTGCTCAAAGTTGATCTAGGAAGATAGACCTCGCCAAAATTCATGTTGGAAATGTAAAAATGGTATAAACTAATTTTTGGGGGGGATGTGAAAATGGGTGATGATGTGATTGAAAAAGAAGCAGGTCATTGTGGCTGAAGTATTATTAAATGTTGTCATGGCCCCATCCTAGTAGGTTAAAAAAATGGACAAAAAATGTATTTATAGCTACTAGTGGAAGAAGGTTTTCATTCCACAAAGTAGATCTCCCATGTATAGAAAGGATCCATATTGATGGCAACATGAAATAGTGCATTATAAGTACATGCTTTAGGTGCATAAATATGGAATTTATCACAAATTTGTATTGCTTCAAAGAAGTCAATGTTACACAGTATTTTTCCGCCTTGTGAGCATTAGCACTCCTTGGCCTCCCTTACCCATCTGTATACTCAAAACCATATTTATGGTTCTCCTTGAACCCATTTTTCACTATTTTTCCTCCTATACACGAGCTGCTTCAGTACAACTCATGTACACGCAGGTTGCATCACTACAGCTAGCGTACATCGACTTTTTGGATAAATGAGAGTAAAATTTATATTTTTCACTCCAAAAAGCGGTCATTGTGATCTTTGGCCTTCCATGTATCTTCAAACGAATCGATTCAACCTTTCACTTACTTTTGGAGGGTTATAAATTGAGGTATTGTGATGCATGGAGGGAGGAGAAAGAGAAGAGCATTGAAACTCTATCGAAATTTGGCCTTGATTGCTATTGCTTGAGCCTAAATCCATTGATCGTAGTTGTTGTGAACCATTTATGTTCACTTCCCAAACTCTTTCATATCTCGTGAAGGATTTCTTCCTTTACTCGCTAGTTTTCCATTGTATGGGGGATTGAAGTGATAGAGGGACAAGTGGAGGGACCTAGTTCTTGGTTCAGACAAGTTGTCGACATGAGGTTGTATCTTGTACTTCTTGTTCATATTAATAGAAATACTCATTTTCTCATCCATTTATATTGTGAATGGTCATTGGGTACATTTGATTATATACATCATGGATTATGCTATTGTTTATGCTAACCTTTTTTATGTATCATATGCACTTGTTTGTGTTTATTGTTGAGACTACGCTGCAGGTTTAAGTGTTGTGATTCAAAATCTCAATGGAATTCTTCATCAGACATCTGGTTGAGGTAGGTCCTTTATTTTGTTTATCATCATTTATAGTTATATAGCATACATTAAGAAGTGAGTTGATTTCTTGAGTCCATCTTTCTGTTGTGGTCGACCCCAAGCCATAGGAAGTTTTTCTTCGTAACAAAATTGGCGACTCCGCTAGGGAGAAGCCTCCATTTGGGGTCTTTTGGGAAATTTTTCCTTGTTTTGGTTCATTATTCTTTTGGGTTTCTATGTCACTGGTAGGTTGTCAGGTTCTATATAGAAAAATCATGAGTTTCTTGGCCTTTTCACTCATTTTTGTTCACATATCCTTCCCTGTACGCTCTTTTGCTGTGGTTTACCTTCATATACACTCGACTGTTATTTAACCAGCCCACATACATACGTAATTGTTCACTGAACAGTCATGTACAGATCCGTTTTAACCTTGTTTTTGGTGTTTGGTTGATGCTGGGTGAGTTCTAGGTGTTCCTGAGTCTTGTTGGGCCTATATCCTGACTGTCTCTTACCTTTTTAGTGACTAGAAGCTCCTCTTTATTTGTTTTTTTAGAAATTTGCTTTGTAGCCTTTTTTCTTTTTTATAGATCATTTTCTTAGTTGAGTCATGCTTTTTGGGGTTTTTTGGGCTATCTGCACTGCATTCTCTACATTCGTTTTCTAAAAAGTATTGATTCTAGTTGCAAATTCATTTATTTATATTGATAATACAAAAAAAATTGCTTTTTGTACTTGCATTTTGCATTTCAGTGCTTATGACTTCATTAGGGTTTGATTGGGCATGGAATATGGTAGAGAGATTGCATTTTATTTCTGAAGAAGAGACTTTGGTTTGAATTTCATTTAGTGGCATGCATATTTCTATTGGAAGACAAGTCTAGTGTTTTCAAGTGTGCATATTATTGAGTTATTTCATATCACTAGTTTCATGGCCATATTCCTTTGAGTAAGCACAACCAATAAAATTAACGCTTAATTAAAATTGATTAAAACGCTTTTTCTTATCTATGGTGCACCAACAAGTATAGGTTGTAGATTCTTGGAATAGAACCTGTGGGAGTAAACAATCCAATACTATCAAACAACATTATGTGTCTGACCAGGGAGTGGTGAAACCCATGGTATACATCAGTGTTCTCATGAAGCTCTACTCACATCAGATTTAAGCACGAGGTCACAGGAGGTAGATTGCGGAGATAGCCCTCCAATACTTGCTGAACGTGGGAGATATATCTAGGATTTGTTTGTATATGGAGACTCTTGAGAGATTTGACCCTTTTTATTTTTGGGCTTATCTACCCTTCCCATACAGTGGATCCCACCTGCGACTGTTCGCCTCAGCATTGGTTATACATGGTGACGTTAGTTTCCTTACCTAAGTATCGCATAGGGCATTTGCAGCAATTATTCTATGGGTGTCCAAGTCAGATAGGGGTCGAACAACACATTGTGTTTACACATTGAAGTTTGAGGTCCCGTATAACTGATTATGTTACCTTCGTTTATAGTTTGGGAGTCTCAGGCCTCTTCTAGGAGAGACATACCGGCTATAGTGTCGGAAGGTCCCTTGAGCTAGTCCCCTGTTGTGTGCATTTTGGTTGTAGCTTCTTTTAGGTGTGTGCTTTGTGACGACTTAGTAGGTCGTTAGGAGACGCTTATTTGTTGACTCTTTGGGGTCATCATGGATTGAGATCCGGCTCTCCATCAATATTGTCAGTTGGCTGGTTTTCCAGCTAGCAATCTATTACAGTCTTTTCACAAGAGACATCGGAGGACTATCACTAGTCCTTTATTCACATTGCACGAGCTTCAAAGAGATCCCACTATGAGTTCTGCATCTAAAACGTCGGGGGTCCCAGTCACTCCGTCCATTGGCATGAAGAGAAATTCCCATCCTTACACGTACTCTCTGAGGACTGGATGGGAGGGAAGTTCATCACACACCACTCCTCATGGGTTTGGGCCATCCCAACCCACTAGTAGGAACCCGTTTGATGACACATGGTCATCAGGTCATCTGTATGGTTCATCTACGGGTGTCTCAGGTGTTGGTTCCACATCCTCCTTCGCAACCTCAAACCCCTTTACATTGGGTATGCCCATCTTTAGGTCAAGTTGTTGATGTATTTGTAACTTCGGAAGATATTCACTTGTATATTATATGTTGTATATATTACATTTGGACTTTATTGTATCCCCAATGGAGATGTATTATTCCTCTGATTGGAAGTGTCGTCATGTGTACTTGCAAGTGTCGCAAGTTATATTGTAAGTGTCGTAACTTATACTTGATGGGTTATTAGACCACCTTGTTGGGGTCATACTTGTATGAGTCATGTGGGTCAAAGGTTTATTATACCACCCTAATGGGGGTCGGCCCAGTCAGCATTATGTTATGTGGTTAAGTTAGGGCCAACCTAGTTGAGTAAAGGTCAAGTGATGTAGTGTATAAATAGAGAGTGTGTCTCTCTCATTTTACATATTCTATTGTTCACTCACTTCGCATTAGTGAGAGAAGAGGAGGAGGAGTATGCTGCTGCAGATATCTATCTCTTGGGTTTGATCATGGTAATCATTTTATTGATGCTTATTCTATCTCTGAGGAAGTTGCGGGGTTTTTCACCTTCTTGGTTTTCCCCAGTGAAATGTTTTGTGTCTCTTATGCTTGATATGTTGTACATGTTGTTCTTTCAGTTAAGATCCTAGATCAGAATGTATTAAATTCTGAAAAACTAACATGGTATCAGAGCTAGCCTGAAAGAAGGCATGGTATGGCATTTATGACACTTGCTACACTTGCGAAGCTAGGGCTTGATATAGCAAAAACCAGTCATCGTAGAACTTTCGCTATAAATCCATTTTGGCGAAGTTTCTAAATATGAAAGTTTTACAGGTCGAAGATAAGATCCAATGTACCTTGTGTCTGAAGCACGGCATCTAATTCGTTGTACTTTTTGTTGTATGGTCCGTACAATCTAGGGTTTCTGCCTCTTCCAGATCTCAGTCATAAACATGTGACCTAGGAAACAAGGTCACAACTTGGGCGAGGAAGCTCCAAATGAAATTTCATAAAAAGTGGTAGGTAGGGAACAGACTGTACTTTCACAGGTCCGATTTTTAGAGGCCGAAATTGAACCAGTGACATGTGGCACCCCGTACAAGTTTGCTCTCCTATTTTATCCCATAAAAAGGTCACGTTGCAACACTTGGCATAAATCTCTCTCAGAGAATCCATTTGAGGTTAGACCTATGGGGTTGGAAAGATCACAAGTCATCCTACCACAGGACAAATGTTCAGACCCTGTAGATCTGAAATTTCAGACTTAAACCAGAAACAATCAGGTGCATATTTCTGTCAAAACAGAACACCTTCATTCATGGCTTTGGGAATTTAGGGCTTCAAAGAATGTTGGAATTTTTGTATCAGAGACCATGGCTGGATGCTCCTCATAAAAATTGAAATTTAGAGACTAAGATCAATTTTTTTGGTTGGGCAGAAGGCCGGGCTTGACAAACCCTAGTTCGGGACTTTGATCGGAAAAGTGGAAAATTAGGGCTTCTACAAAAGTTGGAATTTTTGAATTCTGTGACCATGGCTAGAAGCTCCTCAAGAAAATTGAAGTTTAGAGATTTGGATCAAACCTTTTGGTTGGGTGAAGCTACGAGAAAATCAAACCCTAATTCAGGGTCCTCCCTAGTGAAACCGAAAATCTAAAAGGCAATTTTGAGGGGTGAAACTTTGCAGTTTTCAAATTCTGATCAGCTCATCAAGGCACATCTTTCTATCCTTTCAAGAGTTTGAAATTCAAAGTTTGATTTTTTAGGGTTTCTCTGACAAACCCTAATCCATCTCCAGATCCAATTTCAACAAATCAAAGTGGATTGGGTTAATCCTGGAAGAGAGTGAATTGGACACCTGCATAAGTGAAGAAGTTCCATTTCCAGAGGGAGATGAGGCTAAGGCCTTACATAAGAAGTCTACAAGCAATCTCGACATGTATGACTTGAGGAGATACAGGTATGTTTTGAAATATGTTCATGATTAAGGTTATGATATGTTTGTCTTCATATTATTGAGGTTAGTACAATATTGATTAATTTTAGACTTGTCTTATCACCCTAGTAAAAGTATGAATGCATGTATAGGGTTATGACATTTATGATTGTACTAATGGACCATGATGTTGTATGAGGTTGATGTTGTCCTCTAACATGTAAGGTACATCAAGAAAGACAAATCAATTTCTAGATCAAGAACATATGACCATGGTGACATGAAGACAAAGACTCATGAAGCTCTACTTACAAGGTATGTATAATTTGGTTCCACAATGGTTAACTTATGAGATATGTAGGTCACTAGAACAAGTCATTTAAGAGAACAAGAAGACATCATGTGGGTATGTTAGACATAACTAGCTAACATATTAATCCAGGTATGTTTTTCCTATATCAAGTTAGAATCCTACCTTGTGATAGGATCTCTTATATAAGTATATTTGGTATGATTGATAATGATTATTCATGAAGTTATAGGCCTGAGTAATCATGGGTTTAGGCATATTATGCTTCTTACTTTGATTGATTATATGACTAACCAGAAAATTCCTATGGTCAAATAGGAATATGCATGAGTAAAAGAATTGTGATAAATTATCTATGTATGAAATGATCTTGAACATACATGTTTAAGATTACTTAGAATCATAATGTTTTTGATAGTATTAAGATTATACTAATGAATGTATGTATGAGACCTCGAGGATAACACAATGATGATACTAGTAAGTATGCATAGTGATCGAGGATAGATATAAGTTCAAAGATAGGTAATCCAGGAAGCAAAGATCAAGAGGGAGCACACGCTAGTAGTTCCTGCAAGGAAGCAAATATTGAGAGGGAGTCCACCCTACAACCAAGCAAGTATACTTATCAAGAGGAAGATAAGTATTTGAATTGTCATTTCTTGCATACTTGTTTGTTTAAATAATATTGTTCAATGATGTTCCTAGACTTAGGGTGTGTATTATGCATATTAGAATAATTGCATTAATGAATAGTATACTACTAATATGCATGTGATGGGTAAGTGGCCTATGGCACTGTACAACATTCCATTGCTACTTATCTAGAATGAAACCTCTTTGTTGACATGTTGGGAGTTGTGCACACTCTTAACAATGTTTTGGTAGAGATTGGAAGGCATCTAGAAAGTTACGGGATATGAATAAATGTTGTATTGAAGCATTGGCTAAATTAATTGCATAACTATATGACATATTTCTTTATGTGTAAGAATTTGTTCTGAAAACTATGAGATGTTTCTAATCATGCAATTTAACTTTCTTTGTAGGAAATATCATATCCCATCACCTACAAAAGAAGGACTACAACATTTGTTCCAGCAACAAAGCTATCTATTGAAGATATTGAAGTTCCCAGGATCCGGGATGAAGTAATGGAAGAATACCATGATCCGTCGATCATGAAGAAAGATTTTTTGGATGTGGTCCCAAGACTAGAAGAGAAGTCTGTTGTGAATTCCAAAGATCAAGCATGCTGTAGATGGAAGCATAGAGAAATACAAAGTGAGATTTGTAGCTCGGGGCTTCTCCCAGAAAAAGGGAATTGACTATGAAGAGACTTATGCTCCTGTAGCCAGATACACTTCCATCAGATCAGTACTTGCTCTGGCTGCAGTGATGAAATGAAAAATACACCAGATAGATGTCAAGACAACTTTCTTGAATGGTTTAGTCGAGGAGGAAGTGTATGTGGAGAAACCACTTGGTTTTGAGACACATGACATAGATTCATATGTGTGCAGGTTGAAGAAACCCTTGTATGGCTTGAAGAAAGCTCCTAGGACTTGGTATGGTCTAGGATAGACAACTTTCTATCTAGTTTGGGATTTACCAAGAGTAAAGCAGATTCCAACCTTTACTACAAGGTTGAGGAAGGAAATCCAGTGATACTACTCTTGTATGTGGATGACCTATTTGTTACAGGTTATGATAGATTGATTGTCAACATTAAGAGGAAGCTTGTTGCCGACTTCGAGATGAAGGACTTGGGGATGATGCACTACTTTCTAGGCATGGAGGTGTGGCAGAGTGCAGATGGAATATTCCTTGGACAAGGGAAGTATGCAGTAGAGATCTTGAAGAGGTTAGGGATGATGGACTGCAAGGCCATGACCACACCTATGAGCTTCTATGTGATGCTTCATCTGATCCGATTGATGTCACGATGTATCGTCAGATGATTGGGTCCTTGATGTACCTAACGAATACGAGACTAGATATCTGCTTTGCGGTGAATAGCTTGAGCCAATACTTGACAGATCCGAGACATGTTCACCTGATAGCTACAAAGCATATTTTGAGGTACCTGAAGGGTATAGTTGACTATGGGCTCAAGTATGATGTGAATCAAAAGTTTAACCTCGAGGGTTATGTTGATTCAGATTGGGTAGGCAATGCCATTGATCAAAAGAGCACTTCGGGGTTCTGCTTCAGTATGGGATCCGGTATGATCTCTTGGTTTAGCAGGAAGCAGTCCTGTGTGGCACTGAGTACAGCCGAAGCAGAGTATGTCACAGCTTGTTCGGCTAGTTGTGAGGCAGTATGGCTAAGGAAGCTACTGTATGAGCTATTTGATCTCCCGTTGGATGCTACTGGTATCTTTTGTGACAACCAGAGTTGTGTGAAGCTGTTTGAGAACCCCGTATTCCATGACAGGTCAAAGCACATCGAGATCAAATATCACTATATCAGGGATATGGTACAGAGAGGAGCAGTGAAGCTCCTGTATGTTGCGATGGACAAGCAGATAGCTGATGTGTTGACCAAGCCGTTGGCCAGAGTGAAGTTTGAGTACTTCAGAGAGAGGATTGGTATACTTCAGATTGAGATTCCTTCCAAGGGGAAGTGATGAGTCTGGAGACGTAGATGCACATGAGCCATTCTCACATGGTGGTAGGTGTGTCCTCCCATGGTGTAGATATAAGGGATGGGGTGATTCCGACATGGTTGAATTGTGTCTTCCCATGGTTGTTGATGTAAGAGTTGTGCCATTCGAGCATGGTTGAAGTGTGTCTTCCCATGGTTGCGATATAAGTGTTGTGCCATTCGAGCATAGTTGAAGTGTGTATTCCCGTGGCTGCGATATAAGTGTTGTGCCATTCGAGCATGCTTGAAGTGTGTCTTCCCATGGTGTAGATATAAGTGTTGAGCCTTTCATGGATGGTTGAAGTGTGTCTTCCCATGCCAGTGAGTGTAAGTGCTATGTGATGTGCATCTGGGTTGTGCTCCATGGACAATGAGGTGACAGTATGGTACACAGGTTTTGCAGAGGCATATAATCAGTCCTGAGATGCTCTTGCAGGTTTTGCAGAGACAGTGTAATCAATCCTAGGAGATCTTGCAAGTTTTGCAGAGGCAGTGTAATCAGTCTTGAGGTGTACCTACTTGATGGCTTGCTCGCTGAGATGACATGATCAGTATGATCATGAGTATCAGGATGATACTCTGTGGCCATGGACAGGTTGTGCAGTTGTATGTAAAAGATCCTGGGAGATTCGATAGGTTGAGTTGTGTGCTCATAATCAGTCATGGGATGCTCTTTCAAGGTTTTGTGGAGGTTACATATAATATTGCCTTGGGAGTTCCAATAGGTTGAGCAATTGGCTCGTAAAAGTCCTGGGATGCTCTTTCAAGGTTTTGTTGATGCACGTAATAATTCCTGAGGATTCCACAGTATGACCAATGATGATGAAGACCTACAGGTGGGCCTACATCCAGCATGAAAAAGGGTTGGCTCTGTAGAACTTCCTATGACGAGAAGAATTATGAGATAGCACCAGTGATCGAGATGACGAGTACAATAGTAGTGACGATGATGCTCTATGATCTAGTGATGATGATCCAGCTCTAGTATTGAAGACTTGTGCCTATATGTATTGATGACTTGTGTCAAGAGAATACCTTCCTAATTAAGAGGGAGTGTTGATGTATTTGTAACTTTGAAAGATATTCACTTGTATATTGTATGTTGTACGTATTACACTTGTACTTTATTGTATCCCCAAAGGAGATGTGTTATTCCTCCGATTGGAAGTGTCATCATGTGTACTTGCAAGTGTCACAAGTTATATTGTAAGTGTCATAACTTATACTTGATGGGTTATTAGACCACCTTGTTGGGGTCGGCCCTGTATGAGTCATGTGGGTCAAAGGGTTATTAGACCACCCTAATGGGAGTCGGCCCAGTCAACATTATGTTATGTGTTTAAGTTAGGGCCGACCTAGTTGAGTAAAGGTCAAGTGATGTAGTGTATAAATATAGAGTGTGTCTCTCTCATTTTACACATTCTATTGTTCACTCACTTCGCATTAGTTTGAGAAGAGGAGGAGGAGCATGCTGCTGCAGATATCTATCTCTTAGGTTTGATCATGGTGATCATTGCATTGATGCTTATTCTATCTCTGAGGAAGTTGCGGGGTTTTTCACCTTCTTGGTTTTCCCTGGTGAAATGTTTTGTGTCTCTTGTCTCTTGTCTCTTATGCTTGATAAGTTGTACATGTTGTTCTTTCAGTTAAGATCCTAGATCATAATGTATTAAATTCTGAAAAACTAACACAAGTCCTACTTCCTCCCTGTCTGGTAGTCACGCTAGCTCTAGCATTGGGGTTGGGGGAACTACACCCCTTTTTACTGCTTATCAATTCAGGAGTGGTCAAGTCCCCCCTCTTCTCCGAGTATTGGAGGATGTCCTCCTCCTTTGTCAGCCCCTAGTGTTAGTGTGAATCCTTTCTCGAGTGGAGGTTTCACAGTAGTCATCGGATCTACGACCTATATCCCATTTGTGAGCCCATATACCTCTATGCATGCGCTTGTGCCTATGAATTCTTATATGATTATGAATCCTCCTCCTAGTTCTTCGATTCCCTTGGGTGCGAACATACCATTTTCTTATGGCCCTTACTTGGTTATATTTTCCGTGTCAAGTGGTTATATGGGACCCCATTCGTATGGAGGTAACTTTCATAATTATTCATCCAATTTCGGCCCTTATTCCATTCCCACCTATGGAGCTCATTCTATGCATGTGCATGTGTATCCTTATACGGGTCAGGTGGGAGGAGCATATTATTCTACTATTAAGGGCCATGGGATCTACCAAATTTCGTCGGCACCTCAGGTGTCGACCGCGGTGTCCATGGTCTCATCCTCAGTTTCACAGAGTCAGTGTCTCTCGAGAGCTTATACTCAATCTTTACAGCCTCAGGTCTCGTTCCTCGCTAGGTTGAACTTGCCTAATCTTTCTAAGCTCATGAATGATCTGGTGTGTCATGACTATACATGGCCCCCAGTCCCCACCAATATCCCTTTCGATGTTCCAAAGTTTGAAGGGAAGAGGGGTGAGGATCCAGGTGATCACGTCACCACATTCCATCTATGGTGCTCCTCGAACTCCTTAAACTAGGATTCCATCGGTTTGAGGCTATTTCAATGCACCCTTATCGGGACTGTCATGAAATGGTATGTCGAGTTTCTTGGGGCACATATAAGAGATTCAACGATTTGGATTTGGTTTTTCTAGACCACTTTCAGTCGTCGATTCGCTATGACACTGGAATCGAAATCTTCTCCACCTTCCGCTAGGATAAAGCCACGCATATTTCTGGTCACATTCAAGAGTGGCGCTGACGGAAGAAGTTAGTAAAATCCAACATTCCTCCGAAGTTTCTCCTAGAATGGTTCCTCAAGTCTCTGCTCCCTTATATTTCGAAGGAAATTTCATTGTCCGGAATTATGACTGACGAACAAGCCATCTTTAGAGCCCAACAATTAGACTTGGTCTATGCTCAGTCTAGGATTCTCTATGACGTTATACCTTACACACCACGATTAAGACATGATTCCAATCCCACTCCTGGACCACGTGTCAATGGCATTGTTGGTTCCGCAAGTGCTCGTTCCATAGATATGGTTATGAATCAGATGCAAAACCCGTCTGTTAACCAGTCTACTCCTCGAGAGGCTCCCGCCTTGTCCGTTTCCACCCAATCATCCGATGTACATTCTATACAATCGAAAAACCCATCCGGTATCCATCAACCTAGTAAAAAAAGGAAGGGGAAGAATAATCGTAGGGGTGGTGTTAACACCAAAACTGACCCCCAAGGATGAAAGAGGGTAATCTCGGGTAACCACTAACCAATCTTTGGTTTACGCTTCTGATCAAACATAAACATAGAGGGCTCTCTCTATAAAATCACAGAATATTGGAAATCTTCAAAGTTGTCAATCAACGAAAACATACACCAACATTCAAACACTAAAGATATTCAATTACGATAACGCACAGAAGATCAGATTTCTGTTTGTGGGACAAAGAACGATTTAAGAGTTACTTGGTTGAAAAAACATGGATTTCATTTGGGGCGATGGAGTCACATTTAACTGGTTCTGCAAACATTATTCACAAAGATTTAGCAAACGCATTCACAAGGGCAAGGTAGCAAGCAGCTAGTAGTCAAAGAGCTTTAATTTAAGGAATAGAAGAGAGAAGAGACAGTCCATCAATGTAAGGCATCTAACAAGGATGAATCCTACATCAACTTTAGCAAAATAGATTTGGTGAAATACTTGGAATAAGCTAAGCAGAGCATAATCTCTATGAATTCTACTTAACTATCACCTGATCAAAGCATGAAGGAAATGTCACAGAATGGAATAACAAACGATAGAAACACATTTGCACATGGGAAAAGAAAGGTACAGACTACCAGACCGATTACACAGGAATCCTTATAAAAAACGCAGGCATCAAGCTCTGCAAATTCTATTAAACAGCTCCAAGAAAATGTATTACAAACTGATCATCAAAATGCAAATACTTTCTCATAAGAATTTCCAACCCTTGTGTCTCTGATTACAACTATATATATAGGTGGCTTTGAGCTCTAGACTCGGCTCCTTCTCAACAGAAATTAGTTACAAGCAATTGACACCTATCTAACAGCCAAAACGAACATCGTTTGTTGTAGCTATCCTTAAACAAATATCTACGGGACAGATTTTAACTACCATTTATAATTACATAGCCACTTCTCTACACAATCTAACTATTTTAAACAAAAGTGCAAAAATACAAAGATGTAGCTGCTGCCAGCCGAATTGCTTCCATGAGCTCTTCAATTCCTGGATACATACACGCTGGATGCTTTTTCTGTTTTCCCCTACACCATTTCACGTTGTCTTTCCAAAAATGGATTTGCTAGCCATTTGAGTATCTTCAAAACTTGGAAACCAAGAGTATACTTGTATAGCCAAGAGAACTAACTTGTCGAATAGTGGGATGCAAAAGACGTAAGAGTACCGCCACCCTATTTCTGGGCTCTCACTTGATCATACTAATCGAGGAAATCACCAGTGTTGGAAGGAACAATTGTTCGGGTTTCCTTGGGTGGGGAAACAGGGGGCACCTCTTCGGTAGAGAGGATCCAGTCCTGGATTATATCTTCATCAGAGGAGATTTCCATCTCCTCTTCCTCATGGGATTTTCCTCCTTTCTGTTGTAGCAAATTCCAACACTCCTGTAGTGCTTCAGGCTCTTTCGATTCTCTGGCAGAACCTTCTTCTGCATCGTCGAAAAACACAAGAGGTGGTGGAGTATAATCCTCCATTATCTTGGACAGCACATGTTTTGGTGCAACTATTATCTTGGCCTCTTGCTCTCTCTCCATGTCTGTGATACTGCATGCAAAAATAACCAAACAGATGAACTCACCACCCTTTTGGATTCGATGTAAGCTATATGCCTTGAGAATCAGGTTTATAACGACCAATAGCGATGGCGTCCCCATGCGAATTATGCTATCATGATTTTCTGACTTGGACCTTCCAAATGATTTATCATGATGGCTAAGGATAGGACTAACGTAATGCACGTACGACCGTGCATTTCAGATCATACATAAAAGACCCTTGACAGCGCTGAGGTGGCTTATCCCATGTAGCCATCATTAATCTCTGGAGGAGATGCCCCTTTCTCATGTGGGGACTGGTGATTGGATTAAGACCGCAGCCCCTTTCTTTTTACTTTTGTGGCTTCCCATTCTATCAAACATAGTTCCAAGTCTGACTATTGGATGAAACGTCCTTGTTGACCGCGGTGATTTGAGATGCGGTTAAATCACTAGCGAGAAAAATTAGCGTGGTGATCTCGGGCCTTTGATTTGCCCTTGGCGAATCTATGCCGTTGATAGTTGCACGATGCATAATGAGACCACGGCGATTTGAAACATGACATGTTTTGCGCTTGTTGGAACAGCACGGGGATTGTGCACCATAGATCTTCCCATATGTTGATCTCCACCGTTGATTGATTTCCTCACTTGCCCGCCAATTACCACCCGCTCATTGTGTTATATTGCCTGCATCTTTGTTCGCGTAGTGGGCTCGGGACCGTCGATCTTTGGGGTATTCCATCTCAGCCGTCATTGCCTACTTTGCTTATTTCCGGCACGTTTAGCATGTTTGTTTACCTTATGACCTCTAAAAACCGTCGGCTCTTCCCTGACTACTTCATTCCTTGAATTGTTCCCTACCATGATGACCTCCGACTCCTCGATATCAGGGGAGGTAGTCCGAGAACCGATTATCCACTCAGGTCTTTATGTTCATGAAGTCTTTCCACCCATGCCAAAATCTGCCATATCATTCAGCACAATTTGAGTGCTAACAACTGGCTCCAACGGGGATGCTATCCTCCCAGCAAGGTAGTGAAGAACACCTGTAGACCAAGTGCCTGATCCATTGGGCATTTCTAATCCCGAGGGAGAAATTCTCTTAAAACTGAAATCATAAATCATGCTTTACTGCACCCTTGACTGAATATAACCAAAACAACAGAGACCATGGCTACCTTCCGGTTCTTAAGGTATATACTCTGGGCTTCATATTCCTTTGGTTCTATCATCAAAATCTCAAAACAATTAAAAACATAAGGAAAATATATACATACAGGCTATAGTACATGGGTTACCTACCATTGCTCAGGACAAGTAATGTTTCAAGAATATTCCATTAACTGGACCCCCTGACCACGCAGATCCATCTTGCTCCTCTAGTATGAAAGAATTTATTCCTTTGGATGCGGCAATAATGTATGGACCCATCCACATGTGGTCAAATTTTCCATGTTTGTCTTCTCTCAGGCAGTCCCATTTCAGAACCAGGTCATTCACCTGAAATTGATCTTCCTTGGTCTTCTTATCGAATGCTTCCTTCATCTTTTCTTGATGTCCTTGCACTCTATCATAGGCTTTAGTTCTTAATTCATTTAACTTAATTATCTGGTTCACTCTCCTTTGCATATGATTCGTCTCTTCTTCTAAACCTTGCAGTAACCTCATAACTGGTAACCCCAACGAAGTTGGAAAAACCACTTCGGCTCCATACACCAACTGGAATGGGGACATTCTGATGGCCCTTTTAGTGCTTATTCTATCAGCCCATAGGGCATACTTCAATTTAGTGTGCCATGCCCTCTTATTTTCTTCCAATAATGTCTTTATGATCTTTACTAAGCTTTTATTGAAGGATTCTGCCAGATCGTTTTCTTGGGGGTAATAGGCTATAGAGTGGTTTAGACTGATATGATATTTGTGGCAGAAATTAACCATCTTCTTAGAACAAAATGCAGGTGCATTATCAGTCACTATCCTTTTGGGGAAACCAAACCTAGATAGGATATTATCCTCCAAAAAGTCCATAATAATGTTTTCTGTTGCCTTCTTGGTAGGTATAGCTTCTATCCACTTAGTGAAATAGTCTGTGGCCGTCAATATCCACCTGTGCTACCCAGACGAGTTAGGGTTTATCTCCCCAATGAAATCCAGTCCCCATTGTTGAAAAGGAGCTTCTACTATGACTAGGTGAAGGGGTAGCGATACAACTTTCCTTTTTCCCTCGAAGATATGACATTGGTGACAGGTTACTGTTTCTTTATACACATCTGTGAACATTGTTGGCCAATTAAGACCGGCCCTCAAGATCTTGTTCACTGTAACTTTCCAAGAATGATGACCACCACAATCTCCCTTATGAAATTATCTCTTGGTATGAGCAGCTTCTTCCTCCAACAGGAAATTGAGCAGTACCCCCCCAGGATCCTTCCAGTACAAGAACTGATTCATGATACAGTATTTTGTGGCCTTTAACTTTACAGCTCTAGCCCTGCTCTTACTTAATCCTGCTAGAGCCTGCAGATTTTGCAACACATAAACACTATCAGAGTACCAGGGGGATGCACAAAACTCTGGTTTTATATATGGTCCTATGTCTAGCTGACATAAAGAGTCTAAAAAATTTAATTGCAAAGAGTCATAATTAGCTTGGGTCATCAACTTCGTTAATCCTTTCCCTTTTATCAGCTTACTAGGCTTTATCTCTAGGTCATATTCCAGTAGCACAGATATCCACTTTGCTCTTCTCCCTTCTGGATCAGCCTGGGTGAGGATGCCCTTTACGGTGCTGTCTAGGACATGAGCAATGATGTACGAATGGAGAATATAGACTCTAAAATATTTTAATGACTTGATTAAAGCATAAGCTTGTTTCTCCATGATATCGTATTTTAATTCCGCATCCCTTAATACTCGACTGAAAAATGCAATTGGCTGTTCTGCGTTCTGACCATTTTTCTGCAACAACACTCCTGCTACTGTATGCTCAGAAGCATAAGAAAAAATCGAAAAATCCTTAGAGAAATCAGGGTTGGCTAAGACAAGGGCCTCAGTGATAGCATTTTTGATACTCTTGAAAGACTCTCTAGTTTCTTCAGTCCACCTTATCTGGTTCTCCTTTCTCAGCATATTAGTGATATTCATCATAACCTCAGCAAACTAGGTATAAACCTTCTCAGAAAACCTACTTGCCCAATGAAAGACTGCACTTCCTTTTTGCTTCTGGGTTCTCCAACTTTCTGGATCGCACTAACCCTCTCAGGGTCAATACTAATACCTTCTTTAGAAATAATATGTCCCAAGAGTTTAGCTTCTTCTAAAGCAAAGTGAGATTTCTTTGGGTTGAAGGATATACCATATTTTATGCATTTCTTAAAGACCTGTTCTAGATGCTTTAGATGCTCGTCATCAGACCTTGAATATACTGTTATGTCATCCATGTACACCGCCACAAACTTATCTTTCTCTTCAACGAAGGCAATGTCCATCGCTCTCTGAAAGGTAGCTCCAGCATTCATCAATCCAAACAGCATCTTAGCATACATGAAAGTGCCCCACGAGGTGGTAAAAGCAGTCTTTTCTTGATCCTCTGGGCTAACTTTGATCTGATTGTACCCAGAAAAACCATTCATTGTAGAAATCCTTTCTGCTCCCACTACTTTCTGTAGGATGTGTTCCATTTTTGGCAAGGGGTAATTACCTTTTAAGGAAGCTCTGTTCAAATTCCTGAAGTCTATACAGATCCTAATCTCTCCATTCTTTTTTCTCACAGGAACTAGGTTAGCTACCCACTGAGAGAATCTCAAAGTGACAATGATCTTTGCATTGAACAGCCTTCTAATCTCCTTTTCTATTACAGGTACCAATTTTGGATTCATCCTCCTTAACTTCTGCTTAAAAGGCTTTTCCCTAGGCCGGATTGGGATAGAATGCTGGATTATTGAGGTGTCATATTCTTTCAGCTCTTCGTAGTTCCAAGCAAAGGCAACTGCATACTTTTTCATCAAATCGACATACTACACCTTCCTCCTGGCGTTCAACTTCTTAGACAACTTCACCATCCGCGGCTGCTTTTGGGTACCCAAATTCTGATCTTCCACAATGTCTTTGGGAGGTTCAAATTTTGGATTCTTTGCCACATCATTTTGATCAAAGAGTTTTTACATAGGTATTAGTCCTTTAGGAATATAGTTGCTCTTTAATTGGACAATGTCTTTGCCTCCCAACTTATCCTTCCAATCCACGTTTCTCTTTTCCTCATCTTCTGACATTGCATGGTCTACCAAGCCTTCTACGTTTTCATTTTCTGCATCACTCTGGACATTAGCGAATTCATGAGACAGTTCTAGAAATCTTTTAATTTGCAAATCGTCGTCAAACACTTGCCAATACTTAGAATTGTCTGGGATGGAAGGTCTGTTTATCACTTCGACCTCATATTTTTCTTGAGAAAAGATGGGGGTTCTGAAACCACCCGTCGTAGTGGCCAAGGAATCTGCTATTTGGTTTTCAACTCTTGGGATTACCCATATCTTATGTTCAATAAAAAAGTTTCCAAACATATCCCAAACTTCATTTCTATATGTTCTCATCCTGGGATATTTTTCCTGATAACTATCATTTACCTGATTGACCACCAACTCTGAATCTCCAAAAAAATGTATTCTCTTAGCCCCTAAATCCTCAAATCTCTTAATCCTAGGAGAAAAGCTTCATATTCAGCAACATTATTAGTGCATTCAAAAGTAAGCTTATATGACAAAGCTCTGGATTCTTGGTCAGGAGGTACGATCCAAAGCCTTGCACCCACCCCATTCTTGCTTAGTGACCCATCAAAATACATCTTCCACAGGCCTCCTTGATTTTTCATCTTTTCCGAAGCTTCATACCTGGCTGCGAATTCCTTGTCTTCCTTGACTTCATGGAAGAAAAGGGGCATAGGATTAGTATGTGGGCCATCATTGAAAAGGATGGAAGAGCCTATGTTTGTATCTATGGCAAATATAGGGTGATTTTCAGGTTTGTCGTCATTGCTAACCACATAAGCCATTTTTTTTCCCTGTAGAGATTTCTATTACTTCCAAAAAGGGGTATAGTAGCGTATGACAAATCCATTTGCATGGTCCCTTTCAACTTTTTAACCCAAGATCTAGACAGCAGCATCCCAAACTTAACGGGCAAATCAGCTACTACTATATCCATCATGATGCCCTTTGCTGGAATCTGGGCAAGGGTTACTACCACATCCTTTATTAGACCCAAACATAGTACTTTTCTGGAATCGAAAGAATATAGGTCCTTATAGGGTTGGGTGACTTCTAATCCCAACTGGTCCACCATTGATTTGAGCATCAAGTTGTGTGAAGCACCAGAATCTATGAGGGCATTGTGTAGTAACTTACCATGGATATTTAAAGTCAAATAGAAAGGGGGAACTTCTTCATCATCTGGCTCTTCCAGCTTGGACCCAAAGATTATAGTAGGGGCATCATTTGTCACTTCCAAGATGTCCTATGAACTTTCTGCCTGCCCCTTTACCAGGCTATTTATCTCTTCCCTATATTCATTGTTTCTAAGCAGCTCATTTAAGGGGATAGAGATCTTTACCTTAGACAGTTTTGCCTTCAAGCTGAACGTTGAAGCTGGATTTCCCACTTCTATGACCCCAAGTTGTCCACTTTCTTTGGAATGTTGTCCCTTATCTTCCGCAGCTTTCTGTATAACGACCTCCGGCTTTTTTTCTTTGTGCTTATCCATGTTCTGTGGAGTATTACGGGGTTGAATCTGAGCAGATTTTCCTTCAGTTATCGGTATCTCTCTGTTTCTCAACTTCATCTTCCTTTGAATGTCATCCACAACGTTCATGTAACCCATTTGGTACTGTTCAGAATCAAATTCAGCAACCTTACCAGTATTCGTCATGTTAAAGAAGTCATGCTCCCTTTGGGTCAAATGTATTTCAGGCTCCAGAGTATCAAAGAGATGGATTTGGTCTGTAGCAGGCTCCTCATCTCCTTCGTCGTCCACCAGATTCTCAGGGAAAGGAGGCCTCATTTGGTGATCTTCTTGGTTTCTTGGATTTCTTGGAGGGGGTGGCCTTCTAAAATTCGGGTTCCTTATCTGATTTTCAGGTGGTTCCCTAGCAGGAGGTTTATTTTCTACAGCTAAACTCTCCATCAGCTTTTCCATGATCTTCATCATGGTGTCAAACCTAGCATCACTAGAGGAGGAAGAGGCAAGGGCTTGATTTTCTTGCTTCTTTTTCTCTGCTTCCATTTTCCCTTTCATTTTTCTCAAGGCCATCATGTTGGCTTCCACCTCTATGGCATCTTTCAGCATAGCAGGCAGGGTAGCAAATTTCCTTTCTCTTAACGTGCAGGAAAAGTCTCCATCGAAAGCATCGGCATAGTGGATCTTTGCAGCACCCACTGAAGGTTTTAGATCATCAGGAATAGAATTATAGGCCTTCATGAATCTGATAGAAAACTCATGGACTGATTTGAAACCACCTTTCTTTAAGTGGTTATACTGGGATAAGACTATAGCAGGACTCCCCATCGTTTCCCATCTTTCTAGAAACAATACTTTCAAAGCTACAAAATCTGCTATAGAAGCATTAGGTAGCAGCCTAAACCATTTCTTGGGTTCTCCATACAAGCTTTGGGAGAATAATCTCATTTTAGCATCATCGTGTTCCACTTCCTCCAGATCTAAAAAATCTTCAAATCTATCTACATGCTGTTTAGCTGACCAGTCTCCCTCTCCATTATAAGAGACAATTCTTTGGGCGTAATTTTGAGGGAGGTCATTCAGAGTAGCAGGTAAGACCAAAGGCGCATATCTAGCAGCCATGGGTCTAGGTAGATTCTGAGCTTATGGGGGGAAATTCTGAGTAGGATTATAGACTGGGATTGCAATATGGGCTTCGGGAATCTAGGAACTGGGTTTGCTGCTTTTAGCTTTTCCAAGGCTTTTAAAATCCACCCACACAGGGTCTAAAAGATATGAGTCAAGATTATTCAGAGTTTCTTCACCCAGGTTCAGGTGTGATTCATATTTAGTTCTTGACAAAGGTTTGCTTGTATCGACCTCTAGATTCAATTCTTGAAAAAAAAATGCACTTTTTGAAAAAAGAAATAGTCTCAATGCTAGGGGTGCTAGCCCGATCTTTCACAGTTTTTCGTCTAAGTAGACTTTCAGAGTCATTTATTCCTATCAAGATTTCAGGTAAAGGATTACCTCTCGTATGGATCTTTCTTGAGGCCAGGATGACTTTAGAAATTCTTTCGTAGTATATTTCGACGTTTTGATCTTTCTCCAGTGGAGTCTTGTTGAATTGTCTGGTTTCAATAGGTGGAGTCGCCAGGGAAAAATTCTTCAACCTTCTTAAAAAATGCGAAGATCTCTGTTTTCCCACAGGGATTTCTCTTATTCTTTGAAATTTCGGACAGGTATGTCGTTCTTCCAGGGCTCGATGAATAGCTCACATTCCCCGGTAGCGGCGCTAATTTGTTAACACCAAAACTGACCCCCAAGGCTAAAAGAGGGTAATCTTGGATAACCACTAACCAATCTTTGGTTTACACTTCTGATCAAACATAAATAGAGAGGGCTCTCTCTACAAACTCACAAAATACTATAAATCTTCAAAGGTGTCGATCAACGAAAACACACACCAGCATTCAAACACTAAAGATATTCAATTACGATAATGCATAGAAGATCAAATTTTTGTTTGTGGGACAAAGAATGATTTAAGAGTTACTTGGTTGAAAACACATGGATTTCATTTGGGGCAATGGAGTCACATTTAATTGGTTCTGCAAACATTATTCACAAAGATTTAGCAAACGCATTCACAAGGGAAAGGTAGCAAGAAACTAGTAGTCAAAGAGCTTTAATTTGTGCAACAGAAGAGAGAAGAGACAATCCATCAATGTAAGGCATCTAACAAGGATGAATCCTACATCAACTTTAGTAGAATAGATTTGGTGAAATACTTGGAATAAGCTAAGCAGAGCATAATCTCTATGAATTCTACTTAACTGTCACCTGATCCAAGCATGAAGGAAATGTCACAGAATGGAATAACAAACGATAGAAACACATTTGCACATGGGAAAAGAATGGTACAAACTACCTGACCAATTACACAGGAATCCTTATAAAAAATGCAGGCATCAAGCTCTGCAAATTCTATTAAATAGCTCCAAGAAAATGTATTACAAACTGATCATCAAAATGCAAATACTTTCTCATAAGAATTTCCAACCCTTGTGTCTCTGATTACAACTGTATATATAGGTGGCCTTGAGCTCTAGACTCGGCTCCTTCTCAACAGAAATTAGTTACAACCAATTGACACCTATCTAACAGCCAAAACGAACATCATTTGTTGTAGCTATCCTTAAACAAATATCTACGGGACAGATTTTAACTGCCATTTATAATTACATAGCCGCTTCTCTACACAGTCTAACTATTTTAAGCTAAAGTGAAAAAATACAAAGATGTAGCTGCTGCCAGCCGGATTGGTTCCATGAGCTCTTCAATTCCTGGATACATACACGCTGGATGCTTTTTCTGTTTTCCCCTGCACCATTTCACGCTGTCTTACCAAAAATGGGTTTGCTAGCCATCTGAGTATCTTCAAAAGTTGGAAACCAAGAGTATACTTGTATAGCCAAAAGAACTAACTTGCCGGATAGTGGGATGCAAAAGACGTAAGAGTACCGCCACCCTATTTCTAGGCTCTCACTTGATCATACCAATTGAGGAAATCAGCAGCATCGGAAGGAACATTCGTTCGGGTTTCCTTGGGTGGCGAAATAGGGGGCACCTCTTCAGTAGAGAGGATCCAGTCCTGAATTATATCTTCATCAGAGGAGATTTCTAGCTCCTCTTCCTCGTGCGATTTTCCTCCTTTCTGCTGCAGCAAATTCCAACACTCTTATAGTGCTTTGGGATCTTTCGATTCTCTAGGAGAACCTTCTTCTGCTTCGTCAAAAAACACAAGAGGTGGGAGAGTATAATCCTCCATTATCTCGAACAACACATGTTCTGGTGCAACTATTATCTCGGCCTCTTGCTCTCTCTCCATGTCTGTGATACTGCATGCAAAAATAACCAAACAGATGAACTCACCACCCTTTTGGATTCGACATAAGCTACTGGCCCTGAGAATCAGGTTTATAATGACCAATAGCGACGGCGTCCCCATGCGAATTATGCTATCATGATTTTCAGACTTAGACCTTCCAAATTATTTATCATGATGGCTAAGGATAGGACTGACGTAATGCATGTATGACCATGCATTTCATATCATACATAAAAGACCCTTGATGGCGCTAAGGTGACTTATCCCATGTGGCCATCATTAATCTCTGGAGGAGATGCCCCTTTCTTGTGTGGGAACCAGTGACTGGATTAAGACCGCAACCCCTTTCTTTTTACTTCTATGGCTTCCCATTCTATCACACATAGTTCCAAGTCTAACTATTGGATGGAACATCCCTACTGACCACAGCGATTTGAGACACAATTAAATCACTAGCGAGAAAAATCAGTGCGGTGATCTCGGGCCTTTGATTTTCCCTTGGATAATCTATGTCGTTGATAGTTGCATGATGCATAACACGACCGCAACGATTTGAAACATGACATATTTCACACTTGTTGGATCAACGTGGGGATTTTTCACCGTAGATCTTCCCATACACCGATCTTCGTCGTCGATTGATTTCCTCACTTTCCCGCCGATTACCACCCGCTCATTATGTTATATTGCCTGCATCTTTGTTTGCGCAGTGGGCTCGGGATTGTCAATCTTTGGGGTATTCCATCTCAGCCATCATTGCCTACTTTGCCTATTTCCGGCGTGTTTAACATGTTTGTTTACCTTATGACCTCTAAAAACCACCGGCTCCTCCCCGACTGCTTCATTCCTTGAAATGTTCCCTACCATGCTGACCTTCGACTCCTCGGTCTTAGGGGAGGTAGTCTGAGATCCGATTATCCACTCAGGTCTTGATGTTCATGAGGTCTTTCCACCAACGCCAAAAGCTTCCATATCATTCAGCACAATTTGAGTGCGAACAGGTGGGAACAATAAGAATAAGAAAGGGAGTGCTAACCCTCCTTGGCATGGAGAAAATGTTGGTGGGGACTGCAATCCCAAACGTAAGGTGAAGTTTCCTTGTAAAATTTTCTCTTAGGATCACCTCACACATTTGTGTCCTCATATGGACAAAGCATCGAAGCACATCGCACAGAACCTAGTTGTGCTGATGAATCCCCTTCCTCATTCTGTCACCAGTCATGGGACTACTGAAACTTTGAATTATTCTATCCATGACGGCAGTTTTGGATGCGTAAAAATGGTCAAATCTAAGGTTTGTGTCGCTGACTTCTCACATGATTATGGATCTCCACAAACTTCTTTGGGGAATGATCCCCCTCCACCTGAGACTCCATTACATATCGAGAATGTTAAATTTTCAGAATTTACTTCAATCTGATCTAGGATCTTAACTGAGAGAACAACATGTACAACAAATCTACAGCATATCAATCATAGACACGATAATGCAAGCACACAAGAGACACAGAGTTTACTTGGAGAAAACCATGAAGGTGAAAAACCCCAATAACTTCCTCAGAGATAGATAGAGCAATGATACAACCAAAATACAAGAGATAGTCTTCTCCTAGCAGCAGAGCCTCCTCATCCACAAGTGCACCACTCTCCCAAGTGTGAGTGAGAGAATAGAATGTGTAAAATGAGAGAGACACACTCTCTATTTATACACTAACTTGACTTGACCTTTACTCAACTAGGTTGGCCTCAACTTAACCACTTAACATAATGCTGACTGGGTCAACCCCCACTAGTGTGGTCTAATAACCCTTTGACCCACATGTCCGACCCCCAAAAGGGTGGTCTAATAACCCTTTGACCCACATGACTTATACAGGGCCGACCCCAACAAGGTGGTCTAATAACCCATCAAGTATAAGTTACAACACTTACAATATAAATGACGACACTTCTGTATAGAGGAATAATAACATATCTATAGGAATACAATATACATATATGTGAAATACATTCCGAAGTTACATATACATCAACAAAGAATCCCAATGCTTTGTCGCAGGTACCGAAAGGTGTCCTCAAGCGCTTGGCACATAATCCTAATTCCCGATCCACTCATAACTACTCGATTGTGGATGATTTGGGCCAAACCCTGTGTTCTATGTTGGCTCTCGAGGTCCTTCAAGATTTTCCTTCACAAAGGAATGCCCTTCTATGTGCTTTGGGAGTCCTCGATCCTTATAACCCAAATGTCATCAAGTTTGACACTATTGATGTTCAGCCTCAGTTTCCCTATCATGTGGCTTTCCAAGTTCATGTTAGGTGTTTAGAGATGATCATTAAGCGTACCATCGTTGACGAAGGTGCTTCCAGTTCAGTGATGTCTTTATCTTGTTGGAAGGCTATCGGCTCTCCTCCGTTGTCGAATTCCATGACCATGCTTATTGCATTTGATGGTCGTTCTTTTAGGCTGCATGGTATTATTCCCTCGCTTGAGGTCCACTTGGGTGGGAAGTCTGTGCCTATAGAGGATGAGGTGGTCAATGCTCCCCTTGACTATAACCTTTTACTGGGTTAGAATTGGATCTACTCTATGAAAATGATTGTATCCTCTGTCTTTAGAGTCATCTAATTTCCCCATGAAGGAAAGTCTAATCCCATAGCATCACTAGGAACTATGGTCCCTCAGATCAAGAATTCTCAGCCGGCAACTGAGAATGTTGGTGTAGGCTTATATTCCTCCTTGATGGGATCTTTTGATTTTTCTGCACGAATCTCCTTTATAGGAACCATCTCCGATGATGCTCCTTCATCGTCGAGTCTTGTATCATTTCAGACATTGTACTTTAGTGATCCGTGGACTCTACCTTCCATGAGTTCCTTGTCGGGAGACTCTTCGCACATCGGAATGGCTATGCCCTTGTCTGCATCTGATCTTGATTATCGCGATACTCAACAAGTCACTACAGAACCTGATCTCTCTTTTTCAGGGACAGAGGAAGAATATCTTGTTATGCTTCCTGCATGGGTAGTTGACTCATCTTGTTCACATGACTTCCTTAATGATACTTTACCTTCGGATGAATCCATTATCGAGGCCATGAACGAAATGACAAGCCTTGGGAAGACCTCCATCATAGATCTTATTTCCTTCCCAACCTTGATCTTAATGAGCATGATGAGTTTCGATAGACTTTAGCCAAGAAAATTGGCCACCCTGTGGTTCCTTTGGAGTTGCATGGAATTTACGCGAAGGGAAATATGGCTAATATTTCCCCTACTATCCCCATAAACATTTCTTGTACTCCCGAAAATTTTTAAAATGTATACATCGGTGTTGATTGTTCCCCTGAGGAAATCTGTATTTACACCAATTTATTCAAAGAGTTTCGAAATGTGTTTTCTTGGTCATACGAGGAGATGCCATGTATTGACCCCAGTATTGTCGAACACAAGATTAAGACTTACCCCCATGTTAAGCCTGTTCTACAATGTCTTTGTGTTGTTAATGCTAGGAAGGTAGCCTCCATTAAGGAAGAGGTGGAGAAACTACTTAAGGCAGGTTTCATCTACCTGGTTCCCCTTACCGAATGGGTATCCAACCCCGTTCCCGTCAATAAGAAGTAGGGAACCATCCGTGTGTGCATCGACTTTTGCGATCTGAATAAATCATGTCCTAAATATAACTTCCCCACCCCATTCATAGATCAAATCTTAGATAAGTGTGTGGGAAGCGAAGTATTCTTGTTTATGGATGGGTTTTTGGGCTATAATAAGATCCAAATCAAACCTGAGGATCAACATAAAACTGCATTTATATGTCCTTGGGGTACTTTCACATATCGGAAAATGCCCTTCGGCCATAAAAATCCTGGAGCCACATTTCAGTGGGCCATGACCTATGCTTTTCATGATCTTAATTATATAGTGGATGCTTATCTGGACGATTTTGCTGCTCACTCTCATAGTAGACTGGATCACCTAGGTCACCTGCGTCTTATTTTCGATAGATGTCGTCATTAGAACATTTGTTTGAATCCGAACAAGTGCATCTTCTCTATGAAAGTTGGTCGCCTTCTAGGGTTTGTAGTCTCGAAGGAAGGTATTAGAGTCGATCCAGTGAAGGTTGAGGCAATACTTCAGTTGCCTCCCCCGCGTACTTTGGTTCAACTTTAGAGCCTCCAAGGGAAGGACAATTTATTACGTAGTTTCATCGTGAACTATGACAGTCTTACTAAGGGTTTCATGCGATTATTGAAGAAAGACACCCCTTTT
This sequence comes from Larix kaempferi, assembly GCA_027924585.1. NCBI lineage: Eukaryota > Viridiplantae > Streptophyta > Pinopsida > Pinales > Pinaceae > Larix > Larix kaempferi. Next base: position 119,399 of record BSBM01001975.1, read on the forward strand.
ATATGGGATGAACAAGGACAACAGTCTTTCGGCACTCTTAAGAAAGCCTTGGCATCGACCCCTCTTCTTATTCCACCCAACTATGCGAGAGACTTTTTGCTTTATGTGGCCGCGTCTCAAGAGACGATTCGTATGGTCTTGGTTCAGGAAGACGATATGATCCAATAGCAAGTTGTCTATTATCTTTGTCGAAACCTAGTAGACGTTGAACTAAGGTATTCTCACATGGAGCAAATGGCCCTTGTGACTGTTCATGCATTCCAGATATTACGACACTACATCTTTCTTAGGAAAACCATGGTTATAGCACATGTCAATCCATTTTAGTTTGTCCTTACATGGCGTTTAATTGGGGGAAGTATAATAAATGGATTGTCATCCTTCAGGAATTGGATCTCGATTTTACCTTGGCGAAGTCTATGAAGTATTTGGTTTTCGTAGAGATGATGTCATATTTTCCTAGACTTGATGAGGAAGTGGTCCATGAAGACTCATTCCCTGATGAGCATTTATTCCTTATCTTGTTGTTCAACCCTTGGTATGGAGACATCATTGTATATCCCCGGACTTTAAAGTTCCCTTCGCATCTTTCACGAGATGAGCAACGGCATGTGAGACACCATGACAAATATTATGTCATTGTCGGTGAGACTTTGTACCATCGAGGAAAGGAATCTCTCCTGCATCGTTTCTTGACTCATGAAGAGGCAGAGTTAGTGCTCAATGACTACCATAGTGGGGCATGCTGCAGTCACTTATCTGGGCTTGCTACAACTCATCGTATCTTGCGAGCAGGTTATTTTTGGCCTACGATATTTAAATATTATGTCAATGATATGAAGAGATTCCACCCTTGTCAGATGTTTTCTTCGAATATACGTTCGCATCCTTCCCCTCTCTAACCGGTCGTCACTGTCAGTCCTTTCACCAAGTGGGCGGTTGATTTCATGGATTGCAACCTAGCTTAGGCTGGGGGGCATCGTCATATCATAGTGGCCATAGATTACTTTACCAAATGGGTTGAGGCCATGCTGACCATTAAACCCGATGGTGAAACAGAATCCCACTTCGTGTTCAATCAGATCATAGCTTGGTTCACTATCCCGAGAGAGATTGCCACTAACCATGGTAGTCACCTTCAAAATAAGATGATGGCTGAATTATCACTTAATTTTGAGTTTAGACAAGATCACTCATCTTTGTATTATCTCCAAGTGAATGGCCAGGTCGAGGCATTCAATAAGTCCCTTAAGGCCATTTTCCAAAAGACCATCCAACAAAGAAAGAATAATTGGCATATCATGTTGTATCCTGCTTTGTGGGCTTATCGAACTGTAGTGAAGACTTCCACCGGTTTCTCACATTTCCATTTAGTTCATGGTGTGGAGTCTATCTTACTGATTTAATGCAATATCCCTTCTTTGAAGCTAGCCATAGAACTCCTGTATGATACTTTGGATGTAGAGAAATGCCTAGTACATCTCGAGCAGCTTGATGAGAAGCGTCGGGATGCCTCTGTGGAAATAGATGCCAATAAAAGTCGTGTCAAGGCCCAGTACGACAGGTCTGTCCATCCCCGATAGTATGATGAAGCTGACTTGGTTCTTCTTTATGAACAAGCTAATGAACCCCTAGGGGCAGGCAAGTTTAACCTGATGTGGCATGGTCCTTAAATTATGAGGCGTGTCCTTGAGAAAGGAGCCTATGTATTAGAATATTATGAGGGGAACGTCCTGAAGGAGGCTAGAAATGGGCTCTATATTAAGCGGTATTATTCTTTAGGTTCTAGTTTGAGCGGATACTTTGTATACTATTGTATAGTTTCTATACATAGTTTAGTTTTCCTTTGGTTTTTTCGAGTCTGTTGATTCGCTTCCTTTTGGTTGACAGATGTTAGCAGAATCTCTGGTGTTCTTAGGATTTGCAAATGGGTCCAGCTGTCATATGCAGAGGTTAGCTTCGGTTGCTTGGGTTATTTACTCGCCCAACAATCATCTTGTGTCTTTAGGAGGTGCTTGTCTTGGTACTACATCAAACAATGTGGTTAACTATAGTGTCATTATTGAGTTGCTTCTCAATGCCATTTCGCATGGTATCTAGTCTTTACTGGTATGCCTAGATTCATAGTTGATTGTGTATCAATTTAACGGTCGGTACTGTGTAAGGGATCCTACTCTACTAAGGATATTCTTAAGGGTAAGACTCTTGGAACGTCATTTTGTCATACATTTGTACACATAATATAGTAGAGTCGAAAAAGTCATAGGTTTTTCATTATCAAAGTTTATATGCCCAAAAAGTGATGTCATAGTACAAAACTAGAGCTCCTAACTCTCAAATATACATATATCTGATACAAAAAATGAGACCCTATGGCATATAATCCCTATGGGGAAGTATCGCCTCCTTAGCAGGATGAGCCTGCACATAGTAGTGCACAGCGTTGGATATATGTCGGAGCAGTTGCACCCATGTAGTTGGTACCCCCACTACATGCCTCTGCATTGCCTCAGGGAGGTGCTCCACCTCGATCATAGGTACCCTGGTGGTCATGCGAGTTAGGTTGAACCGTACAGTCTCTAGTGTGTGCTCCACTACTGCACCTACTATCTCCCCACCCCTGCCTCTATGTCGATGTCATGGGAGGCCTTGTGATCTTCGCGGATCGAAGTCTGTGAGAAAAAAGTTGATCATTAATACATGATATCACACCAAGAATATTTTTGCTTTTATTTAAAACAAAAATACAAAAAAATTAAATATTCAAAACTTAAAAAGTGTGTCTTACCGATGTCCTTGAACGCGGCCCCTGGTGGAAGCGGGATGTCTTAATCTTCTCTATAGTCGATCCCCTCATAGGTATAGTCATCTCTGGCGATCACCTGTCACCGCCACCAGTGAAAGAACTCATCTGTATCTGGAGATGCCAGTCGGGCACCCCCCTGTCCTATCAGTATGACTTCCCACTAGGTCTGAGCAGGATCTCAGAGACTGTGAGGAGGGACTTCCACTGTCGGACTAAGTCCTGGCACCCTCTCGAAGAAGAAAATGCATAGTATGCTCCCAAAGCCAAAGTTTTTGATCCACCCCAACTTGCACTCTGTCAGCTGGTGTTTCATTGTACCCAAAGTGAGGATGATAATATTCATGCTTAGACTCGATATATCCTCTGTGGGGACTTAGCTACCCACTTTCTGGGTTCCCTCAACGCAATATCTATCAATTTAGTCACTTATTGTGACTCCTCCCCCTACACTGCGAGATCTGAGGCTTGCCACCTCTCCTCGGCGGGATAAGCTGGTAATAAATTATATGTCCTCCACTTCCAATGGAAGTGGATGGCCATCCAAGTTGAAATGCTGATTTTTTGGGTCCCAGTAGTCTACCAATGCAGTGAGTAATCGATTTTGGGCCCTTAAACCCCCGATACTCCAAAACTTGTATAAACCACAAGCTTTTAGTGCTTGTTGGGAGGCCAAATCGCCTCCAACTTGATGATCAATTACATCATGCTCCCTCTCCCTCCACTCTAGCACCATCTTGTGGAAAAATCAAGGAGTTTTTAATGTTAAATCTTGTAAAAAAACATTACCCACAACGCTATACGTGGCCTGTTTCAGAGATAGTTGTGTGACCTGTTTTATAGATAGTCACGTGTATACTATTAATTTTTTAGCATCAATTCAATATGATCTAGGATCTTATCTGAGAGAATAACATGTACAGCATATCAATCACAAGAATCAATCACAAGAGACAATCGACACACAGAGTTTCCTTGGGGAAAACCAATAAGGTGAAAAACCCCAATAACTTCCTTAGAGATAGATAGAGCAATGATACAAAACCCAAAGCATAAGAGATAATCTCCTAGCAGCAGCTTCTCCTCCTCCACTAGTGCGCCACTCTCCAATGAGTGTATGAGTGAGAAAGTGAATGATCAAATAGAGTGCCTCCCACACTCTATTTATACATGACTTGACTTTCCTAATAACCTTACTAGGTCAGACTCAACTTAATCACATAATATAATGCTGACAGGGCCAACCCCCAATAGGGTGGTCTAATAACCCTTTAACCCACATGAATTATATAGGGCCGACCCCATCAAGGTGGTCTAATAACCCATCAAGTATAAGTTACGACACTTACAATATAAATGACGACACTTCCGTATAGAGGAATAATAACATCTCTATAGGAGTACAATATACATATGTGAAATACATTCCGAAGTTACAAATACAACAACACTCCCTCTTAACTAGGAAGGTATTTCTCGACACAGATCTGCTAGCACAAGTCTTCTTCTCTGGATCATCGTCATCATCACTGCTACTGCTATCAGAATCAATCTCCAATCTACTCATCATAGGAAATTCTACAGAGCCATCCCTTTTTCATGCTAGATGTAGTCCCACCACCTGTAGGTCTTTATCATCACTAGCCATACTATGGAATCCTCAGGACTTATTACATGTTTCAACAAAACCTCGCAAGATCATCCCAGGACTGATTACGAGCACACAGATCAACCTATCGGATCTCCTAGCACCTTTTACATGCCACTACACAACCTGTCCATGGCCACAGAGTATCATCCTAATACTCATGATCATACTGATCATAACATGGTTCACAAAGAAAAACCCAGATGCACATCACACAGCACTTACAATCATTGGCACGGAAAGACACACTTCAACCATCCGTGAAAGTCTCAACACTTATATCTACGCCATGGGAAGACACACTTCCACCATGCAAGAATGGAATCGCACTTACATCCATAGCCATGGGAAGACACACTTCAACCATGCTAGGAATGGTACAACACTTATATCGTAGCCATGGGAAGGCACACTTCAACCATGCTCGAATGGCTTCAGCCCTTATATCTACACAATGGGAGAACACATTTACCACCATGTGAGAATGGCTTCAGCCCTTACATCTGCACCATGGGAGAACACATCTACCACCATGTGAGAATGGCTCCAGTAATTACATCACGACCATGGGAGAACACATCTTCCACCATGTCGGAAAATCTCGGAAATTACATCGCAACCATGGGAGAACACATCTACAACCATGTCCGAAAAGCCCATGTGCATTTGTGTCTTTGGAACTCATCACACATAATCCAACTGATTATGCAATGTATCCACCTGATACATATCATCACATATGATCATCCTGATCATCATCATAGCATCATCCTGATGCATATCATCTAGAGTATCATCCTGATACTCATCTCACATGATCCTCCTAATCATCATCACTGCATCGTCCTGATGCATATACATATGCATGATCCAATTGCTCATACCAAGCATCCAACTGATGCATATACATATACATGATCCAACTGATCATACCAAGCATCCAACCGATCCATATACATATACATGATCGAACTGATCATATCAAGCAGTAACTAGAGCATCATTCTGATGCTCATCACACAGCGCTTACATCCACAGCCATGGGAAAGATCCTCCTCTCACCATGCTTGGAATGGCTCCTGTAGATGTGTCCCATCACTTCTTCCTCGAAGTATCTTCTATCTGAAGAACACCAAGCCTCTCTCTGAAGTACTCAAACTTCACTCTGGCTAGTGGTTTCGTTAACACATCTACAACTTGCTCATTTGTCACAACATACAACAGCTTCATTGTTCCTCTCTGCACCATATCCCTAATATAGTGATATTTGATCTCAATGTGCTTCGACCTATCATGGAACACCGTGTTCTTGGATAGCTTCACACAACTTTGTTTGTCATAAAAGATACCAGTAATATCCAACGGGAGATCAAATAGCTTAGACAGTAGCTTCCTCAGCCATACTGCCTCACAACTAGCCGAACAAGCTACAACATACTCTGCTTCGGCTGTAGTTAGTGCTACACAGGATTGCTTCCTGCTAAACCAAGAGATCACACCTGATCCCGTACTCAAGCAGCACCCTGAAGTGCTCTTCCTATCTGCAGCACTGCCTACCCAATCTGAATCAACATAACCCTCCAAGTTAAACTTTTGATTCACATCATACTTGAGCCCATAATCAATTGTACCCTTCAGGTACCTCAGAATGTGCTTTACAACAACCAGGTGAACACCTCTCGGATCTGTCAGGAACCGGCTCAATGTGTTCACAACAAAGCAAATATCTGGTCTCGTGTTTGTCATGTACATTAAGGACCCAATCATATGACGATACACCATGACATCAACTGGCTCAAATGAAGCATCACACAGAAGCTTCAGGTTCGATTCCATAGGTATGGCCATGGCCTTGCAGTCCATCATCCCAAACCTCTTCAGTATCTCTATTGCATACTTCCCTTGTCCAAGGAAGATCCCATCTGCACTCTGCCACACCTCCATGCCTAGAAAGTAGTGCATCATACCCAAGTCCTTCATCTCAAACTCGGCAACAAGCTTCCTCTTCGTGTTGGCAATCAATCCATCCTCACCTGTCACAAATAGGTCATCCACATACAAAAGTATTATCACTGGATTACCTTTCTAAACCTTGTAGTAAAGGTTGGAGTCCGCTTTACTCTTAGTAAATCCCAAAATGGATAGGAAGCCATCTATCCTGCCATACCAGGTCCTGGGTGCCTGTTTCAAACCATACAGGGCTTTCTTTAGTTTGCACACATGAGTCCCTCTATCATGTGTCTCAAACCCGAGTCGTTGCTCCAAATACACTTCCGTCTTCGATTACACCATTCAAGAAATTTGTTTTGACATCCATCTGGTGTATCTTCCACTTGATCACTGCAGCCAGAGCAAGTACTGTTCTAATGGAAGTGTACCTGGCTACAGGAGTAAAAATCACGAGCCACAACCTGGCCTTGTATTTATCTATGCTTCCATCTGGAGCATGCTTGATCTTATAGATCCACTTGGAAGTTACAACAGACTTCCCTTCAGGTCTTGGGACCACATCCCAAACATCATTCTTCATGATCGACTGGTATTCCTTGACTATGGAATCCTTCCATTACTGCATCCCGGATCCTGGAAACTTCAGATTCTTCAATATCTTCAATAAATAGTTTTCTTGAACTTCGTTGCTGGAACAAATGTTGTAGTCCTTCTTTTGTATATGATTCTACACAATCTTTCCTACAAGACAAGTTAAATTGCATGATTAGAAACATCTCATTTTTTTCAGAACAAATTCTTACACATAAAGAAATATGTCATACAGTCATGCAATTATTTTAGCCAATGCTTCAATACAACATTAATCCATATCCCGTAACTTTCTAGATGCCTTCCAATCTCTATCAGAATATTATTAAGAGTGTGCACAACTCCCAACATGTCAGCAAAGAGTTTTCATTCTAGATAAGTAGCAATGGAATGTTGTATAGTGCCATAGGCCACTTACCCATTACATGCATATTAGTAGTATCTTGTTCATTAATGCAACTATTCTAACATGCACAATATACATCATAAGTATGTACATAACTGAACAACATCGTTTAAGTAATACAATAAATGACAATTCAAATACTTATCTTTGTTTGGTTGTAGGGTGGACTCCCTCTCAATCTTTGCTTCCTTGTAGGAACTATTGGAGTGTGCTCCCTCTTGATCTTTGCTTCCCAGATTACTTGTCCTTGAACTTATATCCATCCTCGATCACTATGCATGCTTACTAGTATCATCATTGTGTTATCCTCGAGATATCATACATTCATTAGTATAATCTTAATACTATCAAAACACAATAATCTTAAACATGTATAGTCATGATCATTTCAAACACAGATAATAAGCATTAGTATTCAAGGTTTTCAGGGAAGACTTCTGTAAGCATGTTCATATTTGACCATAGAACTCTTCTGGTTAGTCATATCATCAATCAAGGTAAGAGACATAATATGCATAAACACATGATTACTTAAATTTCTAACTTCATGAATAATCATATACAAAAGTATAAGATCCTAACATAGGGTAGGATTCTAACATACCTGGTCATCATATTTGCTAGTTATGTCTAGCAATTTTTTCTTGTTCTCTTCAATGAACTACATAACTCACAAGTTAACCATTGTAGAACCAAAATATACATACCTTTATGTGATCCATGACTATGAATGAATCTATGTCTTCATGTCACCATGGTCTTGATCTAGAACTTGATTTGTACCTTTCATGCTAGCGGATAACATTATCCTCATACAACACCACAGTGCATTAGTACAATCATAATACAATCATAAGTGTCATAACCCTAATCAATGAATGTCTTCTATCATGCATTCATACTTTTACTAGGGTGATAAGACAAGTCTTAAAATTAAACAAGATTGTTACTAAACTCAATAACATGAAGACAATCATATTATAAACTTAATCATGAATAGATTTCAAAACATGCCTATAAGTCATACATGTTAGATTGCTTGTAGTAGTTGTTGTTGTTGTTCCTTTTGTTCTTAGGACAATCAGAGGAAAAGTGTCCTCTTCTTGGGATGTGCTGTGAGAGCTTGGTCTTCATTCCCATCTTTTCTTCTAGGGCCCCAAGCCTAGCTTCTTCTTGTGAACATTCCTCCCACATTCTACTGAAACAGATCAATTCCTTTCTTGCACAGATTCCTTGGATGAAGGAGTCCCATGACTTGGGTAGGCCATTCAATGTGGTCATTACAATTTCTCCATTCTCCACTACTTCATCCACAGCTTCAAGTTGTTCCTTGATTTGAGAGACCTTGGAGAAGTAAGATTGTATGGTCTCTCCATTCTAGATCTTTACCCCTTTCAATTGGTTCCGCAGAGTCATATTCTGATTTATGTTCTTCCCTTCAAATAGCTTGGTCAAGGAATCAAACATCTCCTTAGGTGTCTTCATAGATGATGCATGTGGTATGAGATGGTCTTTGATAGAATCAGCAATGATCCTCTTTTATCCTTGACCAAGTTCCTCTTGTGTAAGGCCTTAGATTTTTCTCACTCACTTGATTTGCAGAAATCTTGATCTGGAGCTGGATTAGGGTTTGTCAGAAAAACCCTAAAAAATAAGCTTTGAATTTCCAATTTATGAAAGGATATAAAGATGCGCCTTGATGAGTTGATCAAGTTGGTATACTCTGAATTTGAAAACTGCAAAGTCTCACCCATGAAATTTGCTTTTCAAACTTCTCGATTCACTAGGGAGGACCCTAAATTAGGGTTTGATTTTCCCGGAGCTTCACCCGTCCAAAAAGTTCAATCCTGGTCTCTAAACTTAAATTTTTCAAAGGAGCTTCCAGCCATGGTCCCAGATTTCAGAAATTCCAACTTTTGCATAAACCCTAATTTCCTACTTCACTAGACAGGACCCCAAACTGGGGTTTGATTTTCTCGGAGCTTCACCCAAACAAAAAGTTCAATCCAAATCTCTAAAATTTGATTTTTCTGAGGAGCATCCATCCATGGTCTAAGATTTCAGAAATTCCACTTTTTGGGGAAACCCTAATTTAGAGGGCCAAAACTGAAAATGCTCAGAATTGAATTTTGATTGGACAAAAAGATGTGCCTTGCTGAGGAGAGTCAATCTAGCCTCCTTCCTTTCAAGAATTGTGGAGAGAAACCCAAAAAACAAGAATCCCTAGCTTCCGCAACTGCACAGTGTCTTCTTCTCAGGTTAGCTCTGATACCATGTTAATTTTTTAGCATCAATTCAATATGATCTAGGATCTTATCTGAGAGAATAACATGTACAACATATCAATCACAAGAGACAATAGACACACATAGTTTCCTTGGGGAAAACCAATAAGGTGAAAAACCCCAATAACTTCCTCAGAGATAGATAGAGCAATGATACAAAACCCAAGCATAAGAGATAGTCTCCTAGCAGCAACTTCTCCTCCTCCACTAGTGCGCCAATCTCCAATGAGTGTATGAGTGAGAAAGTGAATGATCAAATAGAGTGCGTCCCACACTCTATTTATACATGACTTGACTTGCCTAATAACCTTACTAGGTTGGCCTCAACTTAATCACATAATATAATGCTGATAGGGCTGACCCCCAATAGGGTGGTCTAATAACCCTTTAACCCACATGAATTATATAGGGCCGATCCCATCAAGGTGGTCTAATAACCCATCAAGTATAAGTTACAACACTTACAATATAAATGACGACACTTCCGTATAGAGGAATAATAACATCACTATAGGAGTACAATATACATATGTGAAATACATTCCAAAGTTACAAATACAACAACATATACATGGGCTACTTTTGGTTTTCCCATGTATACCCAGCCCTACACACGACCTAATGAACCATAGCTTGCATATAGCGCAACTTGGGAAAAGAATAATTAAAAAGATTAAAAATATACCACTAAAAACCAAATTGAAAACCATAGATTTGAAGGGAAGGATGAGAGCTCTTACCTGGTCTTAATGGATCGCGATTTCGTTGCTCCTAGATCCTGGAATCGTCACTTGAAGATTGAAGGCAAAAACCACCAAAATGCACTATGTTGGGTAAAAATGAAAATGGTATGGTAAAAATGGTTCTTTTTACTATTTTATACTTTTCCTTACCCACTTTTATATAGTTTATAGTGGTTTTTACTATTTTTAGAGCCTTTTTGACTAATATATCATTGTGAGGTATATTTTTTACCATTGTTTTGCATCAGGAGTGGATTTTCAACCTTTTCACGCCTTCAACAGGGATTTTCTACACCCGTCATATAGGTAGGATGTCATTACACCTGCATTATTGCATCGACCTTATGACCATATTCATAAACCTTAGGTGTGAACCCTCTTTTTAACTGACACAGAACCTTCATGCTTCTTTAAAAGTGTCATTTTTGTAGGGCCTGTCCGATCATGGGTGCCCTAGTTAGATCCTTTTTATGTCTTGTGGCACCCTTGCAGTTGTTCCTCCTTAGGATTGGGAGTCCTTTGTAGTCCCACGATGGCATTGCGATGAAGACTCATACTCTACTTTATCTTTATTCTGGCCATCTCCCATAAAGACTCCCCGTTTATGTCAAGTTTTGAATGCATTTCATCATCCTGCTTGCCTTTGAGCCTTGTGTCGACTCCCGCTTTCTCAATTAGTATCCATTTTCTTGAGCACTTTTCCTTCTGAGCCCAGCAGAGCCTTAATTTATCTTTCACAGCTTGATGACCCTTACCTTGAGGGAACAACCCCCCGAGTGTCCATATCCTACGCATGCTTCCTTACATTGAGCATAGGTGTGTTCCATTGCCCATAACTAGTTTGCTTGCTTGTGACACTCGTTCGCTCACTATTGTATCATAAGCAATTTTATTCTTTTTCAAGCTTTATAATATGAGAAAGACAAAAAAAATCATATAAATTAAAAAGACAGATGAGAAAATTTTACTACCTTCTATTGGAAGCTGTCACGTCCCCTTTGAACAGAGCATTCATGTCCACTCCATGTATCATGGGGCAGGTTATTAGTATGACCTTAGGAAGCTATACTCATTTCTCGGATATTACTCCACTGGCTGGTTAAGCTTCCAGTCATTATGGAGCCTTTGTTGATGCCTCATGCGTCACAAAGTGTTGTCAGTATTCAGTGTTAAGTCTATGCTGCCTGAGTCTATCCATCCGCTCATGCTCTTGTTCAAAGGAAGTAAAGCCAGAGTCAGCTACTCCTCAAATCTATTGACTATTATATGTCGACCATCCCTTATGAGTCCAGTTCAATCACATATGATGTTCCTGTTAGGATATCTCATCATTCAATTATGCACTTTGCATGCATGCATGCATCTGCATGCATCCCAGTCACCAGTTTGATGCCTCCAGAACCTAGTCCCTAGTCTGCCAGCACCTGGGAGCTTCCTTCCACTAAGTTTTAGCCCTCCTACTGCTTAATGCGCCCATCATGCACCTAGCACCTGAGAGGGGCGCCTTTTCTTACCTACCACTCCAGTTCACTTCAGTTAGCTAGTTGTATTTTCTTGATTTGAGGCTAGACTGACTCCTAAATGTTGTTATCACTCCGATGGAACTCCGATGAGACTTGACTACCTATTCTGACTGCAGTTAACTCCTCATGCGCCCTCCACTAAGACTCCTTCCCTACATTAGTTCCATTACCATCAGTTACACTTATTACACTCAGTTAGACTCAGTTTGACACCTGATTGATAGTGACTTGTGCATTGATGACCACCATTGATTGATGATGAGGACTCCTAGTTGGAGCCAAGTTATGCCATGCAGTATATTCGAATGACCTCCTTGGATAATTCGAATTGCTCACTCATTGTGATAGTATTGTATTGTAATTCTACCATTCTGGATTATAGAGAACTGATGCATCTCTCTTGCACAGTTTTTACTCCAATTTGTTTTACATCATTGTGATTGATTTACTTGTTCAATAGATATATCGTGACTAATTTTACATGGTATCAGAGCCATGGAAGGGACAAGATTTCTTTTCTGCAGGTGTTCTACATGAAGATTGAGCAATTTTTGCTCACTTTGCAGCACTTTTCTGCAGTTGCAGCTATTGCTCCATAATGGTTCTTGTTTGCTTGTGATTTGTAGGTTTCTTACTTCTTCCATTTGTATTCGCTATTGCAGAGATGGAATATTCTTCTTCACAAAATATTCTTACTCCATTCAACTATGATGAATGGAAACCAAAGATGATTGCATGCTTGAAGAGACAATGTCTCTTTGATATGCGTATTGGTATTACAAGTGATTTTGTTTTCGATGAAGAGGAGAGTCATTGGCTTAATGATTGTGACAGAGATTTTGGGACAATATGTCTTTCTATGTCTCCTTATATGTGCTACCTCAGTACTACTACTGAAAATCCAAGAGATCTATTGGCCCAAATCAATAGATAATTTTGAAAGCAGCAAGAAGAGGATCATGCTAGCCTTTTGGAGAACAAGCCTAGTGAGATCTCCTTATGTGCTCTCTCCGATTATGTCTTGGCCTCATCCATTGTTCAAGATGAAGAAGAAACTGTAGATTCAACACTCATTATCTCAAAGTCTTATATTTTGAACTCTGAGCAAGATAAACCAGCTCATACTCTAGATTCCGAAGAGGTTCTTGAATCCTCTCTTTCACATGAGTTTGTCGGTATGCAGAATAATGATCTACTTGATGTTTTGGAGGTAAAATCTGATTTTGGAGGTGAAGCATTCGTACTCCTTGACTGCATGCCTCCTATAAACTTTTGTTCTATCATTTGCATAGTTTCTCAGAGTTTTGTTGAAGATGAAGAGCACTACCATTCGCTTGAGTTAAAATTCTCATGCAATTTTATCTGATTTTGGTTTTGATCTCACCCCTGTTGGTTCAAAGGAGATCTCAAGAAACCATTTGTCAAATCTTGGAGCTGATTTAACTTCCATTGATAAGAAGTTCAAGTTTCAAGATCTATTTGATCTGATTGGAGCTATTCCTACCTCACTTATTTCAAATCACAGGTTCCAGGATCATCCTCATATTTTCAGATTTGTTCTCACCATTTTCGGTATGAAGAGCAAGTTCATAAAGTCTCCACATTCACTTGCATCCACTGATAGAGAATTCAAGCACATGTTTTTGGAGCATGATCCATTTACTCCCAAGAGTAAGATACCTCCAGACATATCTACTTGAGTTTGGGGCAGTTAAATCTTTTGGTGTGTTACAGACCATTTTGAGGGGGGAGGTTTCCCATGAGGTTTTCTCCATTTCCTTGGTTCATGGATTGTTCTTTATTTGGATTATTATTGTATTGGGGTGACCTTTGGTCTCAGTTACCAGGGCTCTATCATTTATTTTTTACATCATAGTATAGCTTGAGGGGGGGTGCTAGGATATCTCATCATTTAGCTATGTACTTTGCATGCATGCATGCATCCACATGCATCCCAGTCACCAGTTTGATGCCTCCAGCACCTAGTCCCTAGTCTGCCAACACTCGGGAGCTTCCTTCCACTCAATCTTAGCCCTCCTAGTGCTTAGTGCTCCCAGCATACACCTACCACCTGAGAGGGGCGCCTTTTCTCACCTACCACTCCAGTTCACTTTAGTTAGCTAGTTGTATTTCCTTGATTTGAGGCTAGACTGACTCCTAAATATTGTTATCACTCTGATGGAACTCCGATGAGACTTGAATGCCTATTCTGACTACAGTTAACTCCTCATGCGCCCTACATTGAGCCTCCTTCCCTACATTAGTTCCATTACCATCAGTTAAACTTATTACACTCAGTTTGACTTAGTTTGACACCTGGATGACAGTGACTTGTGCATTGATGACCACCACTGATTGATGATGAGGAATCCTAGTTGGAGCCAAGCTATGCCATGCAGTATATTCAAATGAACTGCTTGGCTAATTCAAATTGCTCACTCATTGTGATAGTATTGTATTGTAATTCTACCATTCTGGATTCTAGAGAATGGATGCATCTCTCTTGCACAGTTTTTACTCCAATTTCTTTTATATCATTGTGATTGATTTACTTGTTCAATAGATCTATCGTGACGAATTTTACATGGTATCAGAGCCATGGAAGGGAAAAGATTTCTTTTCTGCAGGTGTTCTACATGAAGATTGAGTAATTTTTGCTCACTTTGTAGCAGTTTTCTGCAGTTGCAGCACTTTCTGCAGTTGCAGCTATTGCTCCATAATGGTTCTTGTTTGCTTGTGATTTGCAGGTTTCTTACTTCTTCCATTTACATTTGCTATTGCAGAGATGGAATATTCTTCTTCACAAAATATTCTTACTCCATTCAACTATGATGAATGGAAACCAAAGATGATTGCATGCTTGAAGAGACAATGTCTCTTTTATATGTGTATTGGTATTACAAGAGATTTTGTTTCCGATGAAGAGGAGAATCATTGGCTTAATGATTGTGACAAAGATTTTGGGACAATATGTCCTGCTATGTCTCCTTGTATGCGCTACCTCAGTACTACTGCTGAAAATCCAAGAGATCTATTGGCCCAAATCAATAGAGAATTTTGAAAGCAGGAAGAAAAGGATCATGCTAGCCTTTTGGAGAACAAGCCCAGTGAGATCTCCTTATGTGTGCTCTCCGATTATGTCTTGGCCCCATCCATTATTCAAGATGAAGAAGAAACTGTAGATTCAACACTCATTCTCTCAAAGTCTTCTATTTTGAATTATGAGCAAGATAAACCAGCTCATACTCTAGATTCCAAAGAGGTTCTTGAATCCTCTCGGCATGCAGAATAATGATCTACTTGATGTTTTGGAGGTAAAATATGATTTTGTAGGTGAAGCATTCGTCCTCCTTGATTGCATGCCTCCTATAAACTTTTGTTCTATCATTTGCACAGTTTCTCAGAGTTTAACTGAAGATGAAGAGCACTACCATTCGCTTGAGTTCAATTCTCATGCAATTTTATCTAATTTTTGTTTTGATCTCACTCCTGTTGGTTCAAAGGAGATCTCAAGAAACCATTTGTCAAATCTTGGAGCTGATTTAACTTCCACTTATAAGAAGTTCAAGTTTCAAGATCTATTTTATCCGATTGGAGCTATTCCTACCTCACTTGGTTCGAATCACAGGTTCCAGGATCATCCTCATATTTTCAGATTTGTTCTCACCATTTTCAGTGAAGAGCAAGTTCATAAAGTCTCCACATTCGCTTGCATCCACTGATGGAGAATTCAAGTACATGTTTTTGGAGCATTATCCATTTACTCCAAAGAGTAAGATACCTCCAGAC
The DNA here is from genome assembly GCA_027924585.1 of Larix kaempferi. Lineage (NCBI taxonomy): Eukaryota > Viridiplantae > Streptophyta > Pinopsida > Pinales > Pinaceae > Larix > Larix kaempferi. The sequence goes on from BSBM01001975.1 coordinate 135,137, forward strand.
ATATCTACTTGAGTTTGGGGCAGTTAAATCTTTTGGTGTGTTACAGTCCATTTTGAGGGGGGGGTTTTCCCATGAGATTTTCTCCATTTCCTCAGTTCATGTATTGTTCTTTATTTGGATTGTTATTGTATTGAGGTGACCTTTGGTCTTGGTTACCGGGGCCCTATCATTTATTTTTTACATCATAGTATAGCTTGAGGGGAGGTGTTACGATATCTCATCATTTAGTTATGTACTTTGCATGCATGCATGCATGCATTTGCATGCATCCACATGCATCTTAGTCACCAGTTTGATGCCTCCAACACCTAGTCCCTAGTCTGCTAGCACTTGGGAGCTTCCCTCCACTCATTTTTATCCCTCCTAGTGCTTAGTGCGCCCAGTATGCCCCTACCACCTGAGAGGGGCGCCTTTTCTCACCTACCACTCCAGTTCACTTCAGTTAGCTAGTTGTCTTTCCTTGATTTGAGGCTAGACTGACTCCTAACTGTTGTTATCACTCCGATGGACCTCCGATGAGACTTGAATACCTATTCTGACTACAATTAACCCCTCATGCACCCTCCACTAAGCCTCCTTCCCTACATTAGTGCCATTTCCATCAGTTACACTTATTACACTCAGTTAAACTCAGTTTGACACCTGGCTGACAGTGACTTATGCATTGATGACCACCACTGATTGATGATGAGGACTCCTAGTTGGAGCCAAGCTATGCCCAATATATTTGAATGAACTCCTTGGTTAATTCGAATTGCTCACTCATTGTGACAGTATTGTATTGTAATTCTACCATTCTGGCTTATAGAGCACTAATGCATCTCTCTTGCATAGTTTTTATTCCGATTTTTTTTACATCATTGTGATTGATTTACTTGTTCAATAGATCTACCGTGACTAGTTTTACAATTCCACACCCTGGGCCTACTTTCATCATTGGTAGGTGACCTTGGACTTAGCAAGTGACATATCATCATTGGTCCTTGACTAAGTGGGTTCCCTTATGTTCGACGACAAGACATCTATTCACACATTGGGATTCGTGCTGTGCCTTGGTTTTCGTTAGACCCTATTGATGGTTTCCTTGCTCCTGTCAGTAGTCTTCATCATTGTATTCTATTCAGGAGGTCTCTCCCGTGCACTACTTGCATCTTGTACACACATAAGAGATGCACCTAGTTTTTGGTTCTTTCTTCTTGTTCGTCCGAGTTCTTTCAAATATTTCAGCTTAGCTGCTATCTCATGCTCATTGATGGGGGACCCATTAATTCCTTCCTTCGAGTGAATCTCATTCCATCGACTCCAACTCATTTATTCTAGAATCGAGATTTAGAGTCCTTTGAGTACCTTGAGACTTGCAATCATCAGTGGTAGGTTCTCTCGCCATCGATAGTTGGGAATTCATTAATGTCCCCTAATCAATGGATTCATCAAGTGTTCGACCTCAACACCTTTATTCACACTTGGTGAATGTACTCAATGCCTTGGTACCCATTTTCATCATTGGTGGGTTATCTCACGTCTGTTAATGGTATACCTCAATGAATGGTAATCAGACATTTTCACATCAAGTTCAACATCACTACCCTTATTCACTTGATGAGGCATGCACTGTAGATGGTGTGTGTAGATGACCTCAAACTTCAGTGGAATTCAATATATGATACTTGTGATCATTATTGTACCGATGAGATATCGTTCTCATACATCACTAGTTTGTACCATCAGTACACATCAGATGTTTCCTCTCCAATAGGAGACCATATCTTACTGTCTATTCATGGCCATTGTATCAGATTGCTATGTATTGTACCAATATGTACACAGAGATATCATTGTATTGTGACAAGTAGGATACTACTTCCATTTGTGTCTCCATCACTCCACTTCATAGATTTGTAATGTATTTCGGCCATTTTAGTACCTTCTTTGACCTCACACATTAGGGGGCATCTGTTACACCATATTTTTCCACCTTGTGAGAATTAGCACTCCTTGGCCTCCCTTACACATCTGTAGACTAAAAACCATATTGTGGTTCTCCTTGAACCCAGTTTTCACTACTTTTCCTCCTATACGCAAGCTTCTTCAGTACAACTTGCGTACACATGAGTTGCATCACTACAACCAGCATACACCGAATTTTTTGGTAAATGAGAGTAAAATCTCTATTTTTCACTCCAAAAAGTGGCCATTTTGATCATTGGCCTTCCATGTATCTTGAAATGACTCGATTCGACCTTTCACTTTCCTTTGGAGGGTTATATATTGATGTATTGTGATGCATGGAGGGAGGAGAAAGAGAAGAGCATTGAAACTCTATCGAAATTTTGCCTTGATCGCTATTCCTTGAGTCTACATCCATTGATCCTAGTTGTTGTGAACCATTTATGTTCACCTCACAAACTCTTTCACATCTTTTGAAGGATTTGTTCCTTTACTCATGAGTTTGCCATTGTATGGGGGATTGAAGTGGTGGAGGCACAAGTGGAGGGACCTAGTTATTGGTTCAGACAAGTTGCCGACAGGAGGCCGTATCTTCTACTTGTTCATATTAATAGAAATACTCATTTTCTCGTCAATTTATATTGTGAATGATCATTTATTATCATTGGGTACATTTTCTTATATACATCATATATGCTAACCTCTTTTATGTATCATATGCACTTGTTTGCATTTATTGTTGAGACTAAGCTGTAGGTTCAAGTGTTGTGATTCAAAAGCTCAACAGAATTCTTCATTGGATGTCTAGTTGAGGTAGGTTGTTTATTTTGTTTATAAGCATTTGCATTTATATAGCATACATTGGGATGTGAGTTGATTTCTTGAGTCCATATGTTTGTTGTGGTCTACCCCAAGCCATAGGAATTTTTTCTCCGTAACAGTCAATGAAGAGGGAAGGCCATAAATAATTAGCACATACAATTTTATGGGTGGTGGTGATTCTTGGAAGGTGGCCATTGTAGACTCCATTGTGACATTCATTCAATACTCATTTGACTTCATTGTACATGAAGCACCAACATAAAATGGTTTCAACTCCTCTCCTATACAAGACATATCCTATCACAATATATTGAGGATCTTGATGACATACGAAACATTGATTATCTTTCATCAAAAGGGAATGAAAATTTTGAGTTTGTAAGAACAAGAGGATTTCCCCATACTAGGGGTATTTCAAAGAGATAGAAAATAGGTATTTGTTGGGAATATCATCATCCAAGGGAGGCTTTGACTTACCTGTTGGTTGTGGAGCTTGATCTTCCTTATTAGAGGTTGTGTTTCAGCTGTGTTTGGATCCTAGCCCATGACAGGGGGGTTTTGGGGGCCCTTCCTCCCAATATAGTTGCCATGGGGCTCCAAGGGGGCATCGAATAGATTTTAGGATCCCACCCTGGTGGGGGTTCGGGAGCAGCACCCCTGTAGCAAAAATTTCAAAAAAAATGCCTTGTAAAATGTTTTAATTTCATAGGCATGACTTGGTCAATAATGGATGATTTACAGGCCTATGGTATTAGGTGTTTCACAGTATTTTCCCATGGTAATCCCTCTTTAAAAGGAATGCATTGTAATATGGATTTGTATTGTAGCATTGTAAATATCTCTATGATTGTGTGAGAGAGACTATGAGAGAGTGAAAAGGAAGTTGCAGCGGATGTGCTGCCGGTTGTATCCCTTTATTTGTTGAATGGTATAATAATAAGGACTAGCAATTTCTATGTGGACGTAGCCCATCTTGGGTGAACTACGTTATATTGGTGTCTCTCTTGTATTGTGTTTGTGTGATTTATATTTCCACCTTTTTTATGGTTATTGCTCCGCGATCCTATTTTTCTTACAATTGGCATCAAAGCCAAAGGTCTATTTGGCATATAAACTCGCTAGAAAGAAGAGTTCCTAGTTCAAGTGGGAGCAATGGCGGAAGAAGGAAAGTTTAAGGTTTAGAAATTTAATGGCCAAAACTACCAATTATGGAAGATACAAACAGAGGAATGTCTATATCAAAAGGATCTATTCGTATCAATGGGAGGAACAACAAAAAATATGGTGGCTATGAAGGATGAAGAATGGGGGGTTCTTGATGGAAGGGCACTAGGAACAATATGGTTGTGCCGAGATTCATTGGTGGCTTTCAATATCTCAAAATAAAAGACAATAGAAGGTTTGATGACCGCATTGGGTAAACTATATGAAAAACCCTCGACCCCCAAAAAGGTATTTCTAATGAAGTGTTTATTTAATATGAAGATGTCCGAATGTAGATTTGTTGTTGATCATTTAAATGAATTTAATACAATTACAAATCAGCTAAGTTCTGTAAATGTAAACTTTGATGATGAGGTTAGGGGGGCTCTTCTAATATTGTGCTCATTGTTAGAAAGTTGTAATGGCTTGGTCATGGATGTAAGTAACTCTATCTCTGGTTCAAACATTTTGAAATTTGATGATGTTGTTGGTTTTATTCTTAGCAAGGAAATGCGAAGGAAAAGCACATGTGAGACATTAGGTAATGTGTTGACCATGGAGAGCAAGGAATTAGGACAAAGGGAGAGAGGAAAGAGCCCAAGTAATTGCAGCAAGTCCAGGAAGGGCATATCCAAGTCCATACTGGGAAATATAGAGTGTTGAAACTGTGGAAAGAAAGGACATATGAAGAAATATTGCAGATCTCTAAAGAAGAAAAGAGATGGACAACAGGAGACTACTTAGGAATCAAATTTAGAACATTGATGTGTTACAAGATGCTTTGATTCTTGCATTAGATAATACTAGTGATTATTGGGTAGTATATTCAGGGGCTTCATGTCATGCTACACCCTATAGGAAATTATTTCATGATTATGTTCCAGGAGATTTTGGACATGTTTTATTGGGTGATGATGAACCATGTAAAATTGTTGGAATGGGTAAGGTACATATAAAGTTAAAGAATAGTGAATGGCCACTGAAAGATGTAAGGCATATTCCTGCTATGAAAAGAAATATGATCTCAACAAGATAGTTGGGAGATGGTGGTTGTTTATCTACGTTTGGAGAAACATGGTGGAAGATCACTAAACGATAAATGGTGATAGCAAAAGGAGACAAGATAGGTACGTTGTATTTATGTCCTCATAATACTGACCATTCTATATCTTTAACTTCCATGTGAACAAATACAACATTGTGGCATCATAGGTTTTCCCACATGAGTGAGAAGGGGATGTAGATTCTCCAGTCAAGGAAGTTGCTGCTAGATTTCAAGCAGGTAAGTTTAGAATTCTGTGAGAACTTTTTTTTCTCAGGGCTAGGAAACATAAGAAGAGTGAAATGTTAGAGCTTGTGCATACAGATATATGGGGACCAAATCAAGTACAAACCCTTGGTGGCTCTTGTTATTATGTTACTTTTATTGAAGATGCAACTAGAAAACCTTGGGTTTATTGCATTAGACATAAATCTGATGTGTTTTCAACTTTTAAGAAATGGAAAGCTTTGGTTGGGAACGAGACAGGAAAAAGGTTGAAGTGTCTCAGATATGATAATGGAGGTGAATATTGTGGCAATGAATTTGATAGTTACTATTCATACCATGGGTCCAATTCATAGAGAAAATATAGTCCCAAGAACACCACAAGAAAATGGTGTGTTAGAAAGGATGAACCGAATAATCATGGAGCGTGCAAGGTGTATGAGACTGCATGTAGGGTTTCCCTTACAGTTTTGTGTAGATGTTGTAGACACCACTATTTACTCAATAAACAGAGGGCCTTCAAATGCTTTGGATGGTGGTATTTTGAAGGAGGCATGGATAGGTAAAAAGGTAAACTACTCATTTATGAGAACTTTTGGTTGTGAAGCATTTGTCCATATTGATAAATAAAATAGAACAAACCTTAAGGCTAAATCCAAGAAGTGTACCTTTATTGGATACGGGGTTGATGATTTTGGTTATCACTTATGCGATTATGAAAATAAAAAAATCATTAGGAGTAGAGATGTGGTATTCAATGAAAAGGTCATGTACAAATATCAGTTGCAGCTAAAGAAATAAGAAAATGAAAACACAGAGCACACAGTGCTTGATGAAATTAAAGAAAATGAAGTTCCAAAGGTGTCAAAAAATCAAGAACAACAGCAGATACCTCAAAGTCTTGTAAGTGTTAGAATATCTGAAAGGTTAAATAGACCCCATGAACGATACTCTCCTTCAATGTATTATTTATTGATGACTAACTCTAGTGAACTAGAATGCTATGAAGAAGCAATCCAGGTGGAAACTAGAAAGAAGTGGGAACAAGGCATGAATGAGGAGATGGACTCATTAGTAAGAAACCAGACTTGAGTTTTTGTTCAATTGCTTGCAGGTAAAAGAGCATTGCAGAATAAATGGGGTTATCGGTTGAAGGAAGAAGATGGAGGCAAGAAGCAGTACAAAGCCAAACTTGTTGTAAAGGGTTTTGCACAAATGAAAGGTATATATTTTGATGAAATATTTTCTCCTGTTATTAAAATAACTTCAAGTAGGACTATTTTAATTCTAGTGGTGGTAGAAGATTTACATCTTGAATAGTTAGATGTAAAAACAACCTTTCTTCATGGGGATTTGGAGGAAGATATTTATATGCAGCAGCCATAGGGGTATGAGGTCAAAGGGAAGAATAATTTAGTATGTAGCTTGAATAAGAGCCTATATGGGATGAAGCAAGCTCCAAGGCAGTGATATTTGAAATTTGATAGGTTTATGACAGAACAAGGTTATAGTAGATGCCATTCTAACCACTGTGTTTATTTCAAGAGGCTAGACAATGGAAGATATATTATCTTGTTATTGTATGTGGATGACATGCTTGTTGCAGGGTCTAACATGAATGATAGAAATGTGCTCATAAAGAAGTTAGCTAATTCATTTGTGATGAATAATTTGGGTGCTGCAAAGAAAATCCTTGGTATGAGAATAACAAGAGACATGAAAAATCACAAATTGACATTGTCTTAGGGTGAGTACACACAAAATGTGTTGGAGAGGTTTAGAATGCATAATGAAAAACCAGTTGATACACCTTTGGCCAACCACTTCAAACTAAGTAAGGAGATGTGTCCCAAGAAAAAAGAAGAGATAAATTACATGTCCAAGGTTCCCTATTCATAAGCAGTTGGCAGCTTAATGTATGCCATGGTGTGCATAAGACCAGATATTGTACATGCAGTGGGATTTGTGAGAAGGTAAATGAACAATACAGGTAAAGAAAATTGGAAGGAAGTATAGTGGATTCTTAGGTATTTGAGAGGTACTACCATTCATGCATTACGTTTTGGAGGTTTAGACACTGTTCTACAGGGATATGTTGATGCAGATATGGCAGGTGATAAAGATAGTAGAAGGAGCACCATAGGGTATGTATTTACTGTAGGTGGAACATAAGTAAGTTGGATTTCGAAACTGCAAAAGGTTGTTTCACTTTCAACAACGGAAGCAGAGTATGTTGCTGCTATAGAGGCTACTAAAGAGATGATTTGGTTACATAGGTTCATGAAAGAATTGGGTAAGAAGCGGGATAATATAAGGTTGTATAATGACATCAAGCATGCCATTCATCTTGCAAAGAACTCAACCTTCCATTCTAATACCAAACATATACAACTCAAGTACCATTTCATATGGTCTATTCTAGAAGATGAATTGTTGAAGTTGGAAAAGATAGACACTAGCCAGAATCCTGCAGACATGTTGACAAAGGTAGTAACTAGAGAGAAACTGAGTTCATTCTTGGTTTCAGTTGGCCTTCAAGCATGAAGGTGAAGATGAGAAATTTTCCAGGTCCAAGGTTCAAGGCATAGTCCAGCAAGTGCAACAGCAGTGGAGTTATTGTGACCAGTCTCCAAGTGGGAGATTGTTGGTTGTGAAGCATAATCTTCCTTATTCAGAGGTCTCATTTCAACCGTGTCTAGATCCCAGTCCATGAAGGGGGGGGTTTTAGGGGGATTCCCCCCCAATATAGTTGCCATGGGGGGTCCAAGGACCGATGGGGTCCATGGGGGGCATCTCCCTTGTAGCGAAAATTTCGGAAAACTGCCTTGTAAAATGTTGTAATTTCATAGTCATGACTTGGTCAATAGTGGGTGATTTATGGGCCCATGGTATTGGGTGTTCCATAGTATTTTTCCATGGTAATCTCTCTTTAAAAGTAAGTCATTGTAATACGATTGTGTATTGTAGCATTATAAATATCTCTATGATTGTGTGAGAGAGATAGTGAGAGAGTGAAGAGGAAGTTGCACCGGATGTAGTGCAGGTTGTATCCCTTCATTTGTTGAATGATTTATAATAAGGACTAGCAATTTTTTTGTGTACGTATCCCATCTTGGGTGAACCACATTATATTGGTGTCTCTCTTATATTGTTTTTATGTGATTTATATCCGCATCTTGTTTATTGTTATTGCTCTACGATCCCGTTTTTATAACATTGCCTCTAGGAAGCTAGAGATGAACTCAAGAAGAAATAATAGCTAAGGCTATATTTTCATCATGACTATAGGATAATGGGACCCTAGAAAGGTTCTTCATCACACAATAGATGATGTGCTCAATCTCATCATTTTCCCATCTAGTGATTGCAATTGGTGTAGATGATAAGTAAAGGACAAAGTATTTATTAAAGTTAGGGTGACTAACCAAGGGGTTGGAGAAGAGGGCTCATTTTAAGCTCTCAAAAGAGTATTGGGAATGGGTATCCCATATAAAAGGTATTTCATAACATAAGAGTAAAAGGAAACCATGAGTGGTGGTGGTGTAATCAAGTAGAAATATCTGAATAAAGTTGGCTTTGCCTTGGAGGCTTTGCAGTTGGTGTAGATTTTTGCGTGGGTGTAGCATGAAAATGGATATGATTTTAGAGGGTCAATAGAGATACCATATTGAGAGATAATGAATTAAAGGAGTTGGTTTTTTTTTTGTAAGATAGTACCCACGGGTATTTGAACTTGTGAACTTCCATTCACAACTTTTCATCTCATTTACCAATTGCTCTACCCCTCGTGGGTGAATCAAAGGAGTTGGTTAGTGGGAATTCAAAAGACACATTTAAGGTGATTAAATCAAATGTTATATGATCGACATCAAAGGAATATGATTTTAATAATACCAAGCGGTTGGGATCTTCTTTTGTACCTTGTAGTGAGATTGTCAAGCTATTCTAAGATTAAGTTCCCTAAGTCATGAAATTAGTATGACATGGCTTAGTGGAATGTGGCCCATCATTATTTAAAATTAAATGCATAACGGGAAAAAATATCTTAAGGGGTATTGAAGGAAACTTTATATTGGTCTTGGAAGAAGATACAAATATTATTGTACTTGGAGAATCCAACCATGAATGAAAGGACCTCATCATTAATGCATTCATCAATGACTTAATCAATGAAGGGAGTTGGATAATTGTCCTTGGGGAAATATTTATTCAAATCCTAAAAGTTTGTGCAAATGCAAATAGTGCCTTTATTTGTTTATGTGAACTAGATTAGATACCCATGAAGTAAACACAATTGGATGGATGAACTCAATATTTTGTAGTTTATCGATTTTAACTTGATGGTCAATGCATTGGTTGGGTCCATAGGTATATGTTTCTAGGGAATAGGAGTTGGATCTAGCCAAGTTTCAATGTGATGTTCAATGATAGTTGGATCAAGGTTAAGCATTTCAATATATGACCATGAAAAAATATTGTGAAATTATTTAAAGAGGGATGTGTAGGCAGTAAATTCTTTAGTAGAATAGGATACACTTAGAAGTATGTTTTCCTCTAGATCAATATTTCCCAAATAATAAAGTTGTGTAGTTAACATTTCCTCTAATGCCACTTTTAGTGATCCTTAACCCTTAGAATTAAATCACAAACAAGGTATTCATAGAAATATCATTGCAGAAAAGAAGATATGATAGATAATGAGATGAAACAATTGAAATATAATTGTTGTATTAATATTTTCCAAAATAGAGATCAATGTTCATAGGCCTCTTCAAGTGGTAAAAATATTATGAGTAGAGCTCCAATTACAACAACAACAGTTAACTAAACATTACATAGCATTCTATCTCTATGAATACTTTCTTAGTATTAAGGCCATAAATTCATGTGGTCCCATTATTGATGAGTACCAACAACCTAATGGGCCTTATTTAATAATGATTATCCTTTACAATAAATAACTACCATTTAAATATCTAATTCGACTTACTCAAAGAAGATGTCCTCGTACATTTATTGATTAACTTCTAAGTATGGCCAAAATAGGGAGGTTAGGTTAAATATAATTTGAAATATTGGATAAATAATGAAATAGGATGGAAAAGGTATTGTTTTGACTCTCTAATCATGTGAGAGTACGAGTTTCTAAAGACTCTCCCCGGATTCCTCACCTAAGAGAAAAGAGAATTGGTTAGATTGACATTCATTATTGAAATGGCATAGCTAAAAGACTATATGAATACATCAAAGAGATCTTGGTCAAAGATTACAAACAAGGCCTAAAAGATGCAATGAAGGTAGAGCAAGAGTACCAAAACCCAACTTTTAAAGTAGATGGCACATTTGCTCCACACACTGATCTAGTGGCTTAACCAATAAATAACTAAAGAAAGAAGAGGCCTTCTTTGGACATAATACCTCATATTCAACAAGCTAAAGGAAAGGATGATATACAAATTCCTTTTAGATAAAAATCCCTCCCCTATGTCTTTATGTCAAAGTTAGAAATAGGAAATATGAGACTCCAACACAGATTAATCCTAATTGAGTCACCTAATTTTGAGCAACACCATTACCCTAGTTCATTTGAGTTGGATAAAACATTTATTGCGTGGATATTATGTAGAAGGGTCTAGTAAGATAAATGAGTAACCTTTAAATTGATTATTTAAAGGAAGATGAAGGGTCAGGTAGTTGAATCACTTCAATTTCTTGGCCTCTATTTTCTATAAAACGAATAGTTCATTTAAATAAACAGTTCTCAATTTCGACAAGCATGTTATCTTGCAACTAAGATTAAGGCATTATTAATAATTGTTTTAATGAAGTTGAAAATAATGTCTAATAAATGTGAGCTATCTTTATTTTGTGATTAGCATCTTTGGTTTATCACGAGTCTATTATTTCAAACTAATTCTTAGAATTTACTCTCATCTTTTATATTTTCCAGTAACCTAGTATTGGAAAATGATATAACTAGAATGCGTTTAGCTATATTGCACAACTTAATCTTCTCATATATCAAATGAACCAAATGTTGTTATTAGTTATACTTACAATTTATTCATTATTGTGTTTCAATATAGTTTAACTTAACTTTCTCCTAATATTTATTTTAATTTATGTCTTTTATTTATTTATCTTAAAATAGAAATAAAAAATTTAAAACTCTAAAAATGAACCCAACAACTATTGTTGCAAATTGGTGAGTCTATCGATAAAGGGTGGGAATATGATGCTTGGAAAGTTTTTCCTTGCCAAACTTATGTGCATAGATGAGAGCCAGATATCAGTATCAAAAGGAACATCTATGGACATAAATGAAACCAAACAACAAATTTCCAAATCATGTGGCTACAAAACATATTTAGAAAATTTCACTAATAACATTGTAATGAACGCAACATAGAGAATAATCAACATAGCTTTCTTAGTTGTTTATTGTTAAATTAAAATGGATTTTTAAAAAATATTAATTTATTTTTAACACATGTATGTGTTTTTGGCCCATCAAACATATTTATTGACATTGATTGATTTATATTGAAAGGTTAGTAATTATGGTTTAAATAATCATCCATTTCACTGAATTGTGATGATTGAGATGAAATGTATTTTGAATAATAAATCATCTCACCTAACATTCCAATAATGATTTGGAAACATAAACTACACAAGTTATAATAATTTTATATATAGTAAACATATAAAAAGATATATTCCAGGAACAATTATTGTTATTTTATATAATATTATATATAATAAATAAATTTGTTTTTAAAATACTTAACTTGATATGCGATGCGCTGTCTATTTTTTTAAGATATGTATATTTTGGCAATACTCACTATTCTAACTACTTAGAACGAGTGTATTGCAATCCTTTGTTTTTATTCTTTCCTAAACTTATGACAAAAGGAATGACAAAAGGAATGCAAAGTTTTTCTTGCAATTAGTTTTCAATATAACATATAATAATAATATTTGTACTGATTGATGTATGACTTTATAATTGTTGTTATGTTCATTATAAAATGTTGGCACTGTTGGCTAGTCTAACTTAAGTGATGTCCTTTAATCTAGTTTAATTAATTTGAGATATATTGTCACCACTATAAGATTTCATCCATGGTTTATTCCCACCATGATTGAATCTAGTCACATTGAAAGATTTTGTGTGATTCTAGGCTCGTCGTTTTTCAAACTTAAAAAATAAATTGATTCTCGGAGAAGTAACTAAGTCTATTCTAACTTTAATGTAGTTTGCAAGTCATAGGGCAAGCTTCAATCATGGGAGAACATAGGAGTAGGCATAAAGTAATGTGGGTTCCACATAAATAAGGTAGGATTTGGAGCATCCATCAATTAAACAAAACAAAACTACAACTGAATAAATGCATTCATCTTAAGTACACGCGCAGGTATATGTGAGTAGATCCATTCATTTTTCCTAACAAGAGTAGGTATATGGCTTTGAGCAACAAGGGTAGGTTTATGGCATGATATTGAATAAATATTAATGATAAAAAATGGTGAATGATAATATTTTTTCTTTAATTTTTAATACATAGATATTTATATTTTATTTTTAATAAAAGAAGAAAATATACAAATAAATGAATTGTTTAAGTTTTTTAATTTAATTTTTAAAATAAATATAAAAGAGAAGTATTAATGTGGAACTAAATATTTGTATAAAGATTATTCATTTTGATTTATAATGTTATAGAGAAGGATTGTATACATTTTGAAAGATGGTCGAATGATGCTTTGATCTGTGTTGATAGTGTGCCTCTCTTTCTTTAGGAGCTTCCTCAAGTCTCCTTGAAACATATCTATCGAGAGCAGAATTCACTTGCTGATACACTCTCTCATTTTAGTGTTTCTGCTACTCCGGATCGTATACATTTTGAAAGATGGTCGAAGGATGCTTTGATTCATGCTGATAGTGTGCCTCTCTTTCTATAAATCCTTTATCCATGTTATCTGCAGCGACCTTTCTTGTCATGGTGTTTTTGGTGGGTTGTGTTGTTTTTCTTCCCATGCAGCCTATTTTTGGTCGTTTTTCTCTCTCTGTTCATGTTCCACTTATTTATGTCTTCCTCTCCTTTTTTGACTTTTTCCAAATGGTTGTCTTGTCTTGCCTTTGGTGGACCGATGTATGGGGATTGTTTCTGCTCCTATGTGGGCCTCCTTTCGGGCGTTTGGTTGTTGTTGGCTTTGATCCAGTTTTGGGATCTCTGTACATGATGGTTCTGAGGAAAGGGTCTGTTTTCTGGATTGTTATGTTTATCCTCTTTATGGAGTTTCTTGCTCATACTTATATTTAATACAAAGTATCATTTCTTTTTAGTGAAAAAAAAGAGAACAATATAAGTTAAATATTAGTAATAAAGTAGGACAATAAAATTGGTGGTGATGTTAGTAGCAAAGCAAGGGAGAATGCTAGTGTATGAAGTAAATACCATCCTTAAATGAGAGAGGAGATTGATAGGGATATTAGTATCAAGGTGAGGGAGAATGATATCACGTCAACATAGAACTCAAATGAAAGAGGATGGTATCATATCAAATTGATACTGAAGTGAGGGGGGCTATCACATCAATCCAAAGACTTAAAACTAACTCCAATGTTGGGAATTAAAATTAGTTTTTAGAGTAAAAAAAGATGTTATCACATCAAACTAGGGACTCAAATTAGGGAGGATGGTATCACATCAACCTAGGTACTCAAAGTGGATAATCTCTAAACTTGAAGATAACTTTCAAAATGAGGCAGTATGTTATCCATTAGTTCGACGACTCAAAACTATAAGGATGCAATCACGTTAACCATGAAGATGCTATCACACAAACTTGAAAACTCAAAAAAAAAAGGTTAAGCTAATAATATCTTATAAATCATTTCCAAACAATGTTTCTACCATATTAGATAATGTGATTTCAATTTCACAATTACTATATACATAATGTTAAAACAGACTTATAATTTAAAGTAATCAAATATATATAACTATTCACAATACACACTACCCATGGCTAATATAAATGATTTTAATACATATACACATAATTGAAAAATACCATATCATACAACAATATAAACAATAATATATAATCTCATAATTATTATTCACGAAACACTCGTAATAATTAAAAATAAAAATAAAATCAAATATTATCATAAAAATAATTTGAACATAAAAGCATAGCCATACCAACGTGGCAACCATCACCACACAGTGTTACAATGATATATCACAATTCTCTAAAGTTGTAACCCACTAACCATAAGAATCATAAGGTACATGTAGATCGACATAGAGGGAAAACAAGATGCGGTTGTGGTGGGGAATAATTGAATGTTGCCCCCCTCTTTTCCTTGTCTCATACACTCTTCCTTAATCCAAACAAAGGGAGCGTAGGAGCGTGCTGTCGTGGCCCTTAATATTTGTGCTATTTGCATAAAGCACTGTTGTTTTGGGAAGATAGTTATTGCGTTGTTGTGTCCTTATTCCTCGGCACATGCAAATTTGTTGCCTTATATAAATTTTTTATTGTCGAGTAGCAACGAAAACAAAGAGTCAATATAATAGATATTTATTAAAGTGTTTTGGAATTATGGTTTGAAAGCCACAACTTCACAAATTGATTCCTTATTTTTGAGGGTACATATATATTCATTCATTCATTGAGATATAAACAAACTGATGATAATTTTGATGACCATATGATTTGTATATATCTTAGACACAATACTCTAGAAACTCTACCTGACCTCCCTGAAAGGCTCAACCTCCCTGACCTGAATGTCTTTATCTAGTCCCTATCGGAATACAAGCTCTAGCCCTTTTCCCTGAGTGTCTCCATGTGTATGGCGTATGATCATCACCTGGTTAATTGTATATAACAAGTTGAATGTACTTTAAAATTTGTCTTATGGCTTTTAGATTAACACTATGCATGGGGTAGATAGTTTATGGCTTTTAGATTAACAATATGCATGGGGTAGATAGTTTAATGGATAGAGTTAACTCTTGCAACTAGTAAAATATGTTTATGTTTTTTTTCATTGAAAACTTTTGTGAAGAACTTGCAACAATTAATTAATGAAATACACAAGATAGCAGAAATAATAGAACTCATAATCACTTTTATTGATCGCAGGCCACTTCAAGGGGGCAACCTCCTTTGAGCAAGCTCAATACAAATAACTTCACGGTGCCTTCATAGGCCTCAACCCACACTTATATACTAAGTCTAGGCACCAATACTATGGGTCAAAACCATGGGCCACTACAAACTATGGATCAACAATACTACGGTCGACTTACAAAGCATATGCACCAAACAACAATAACACAAACTATGGATCAACAAATACTACGGGACGACTTACAAAGCATATGCGTCCAACAACAATATACTAACAAAGTAAATAGAAGGTTTGACATGGGTTCCTAACAACTTTGTAGGGAAATCCAAGAGATGCTTTCTCATATTTGTGAATAGTATCCTTGGTAAATCCATTAGTGTAAATTGACATGTTTAATCGAGAAAGATTTGGATCAGGGACATGTTGACACAAAACTAGCCAAATAACCAAAAACATTGGCAACACTCGTACTAGTTGAGCTAACTCCTTCAGCCAAACAATTCTATACATATTTATATTTATATGCATTAATTAATGCCTTGTATTCTTTTATTAAATTTTATTTTCTATATTATGGATTTTATTTTATTTTATATCTTAATTATAAGTATGTATGTTAGACATCATACTTGGTTGTTATTTTTATATTTTAAATATTATAGTATGTTGCCTTATGCCACTTCTCAATTCAATCTTATGCACAAATATTACACCTCCCTTATAATGGGTTGTAAAATGCACTTCACTTGTCTAAGTGCAATAAAGTATTTTTTTACATCGAGTTACTATACATCAATATATTTAAGGTGAATTTATAATATATACTTTTATCTTCATTGAAATTTAAACTTTAGTGATTAATATGATAATGTTTCAACTCAACGATAGATTTATTTAAGCATCATATCTATTAAGCATTGAGAGAAATCTAAATAAATTGCTACACAAAATTCCTAATGTTGAAATGATCTAGGTTAGGATGAATCTATGTTGGTTTATTACATTGAGAGGCACACTCTACAATCTAAGGTGAAGAAGTGCAATGTAATAAATGTGGTCTCTAACACTAATGTAGTGCAAGTTGGCCAATAATAATAATAATAACCCTAAATCCATGATTCATAATCCAACTTGGTTATTCCAATTGTTGGCTCAACAAAATATATCTAAAACATGTAGCTACTTTAATGGGCCCTTGCTTAACTATGCGACTAACTTTCTTTGTTTTAAGTGTTTTAACAGAATGGAAACATGACATTCAGATCCCTTACTACCGTGACATGAAAAACATAACTAGACTAACAAGGGCACACAAGGAAACACAATATTTACCTTTAGAAACTCAATGTGGAAAACCTAGCAAGAAATGAATGATTGGGCCTTTTCTCTTTATATATTAGAGAAATAGATTATAAAGTGGTTGGTGATTCTTGTGAAATCTATGAAGCACTATGGTCCTATACAATTCAATTGGATTCTACTATCCCTCTACTATGCTCACATCTCCTCCATGTTGTTTACTCATGCTATGAAACACCAATAAAAAAAAATGAACATGTTTCCTTCCTTCAACTATGTTTTTTTACGTTAGAATATTGAGAATGTGCATGAACATACAACAATATGTTTGCTAACATGCAAAGCAAGAATCCACTAGTCTAGCCTTCTATCCATACAAGAAACAATAATCATGTAAAAAATAAGAGAGAAGAGAAAATAATGATACACCAGATATACATGGTAAAACCCCAAATGGGGAAAAATCCATGGGAAGTTATTGTCTTCTTATTCTTCAGAAATCTCCATTCTTAGAATCGAGCTCCATTCCCAAAGGATTTCCTTCACCTCTATTATATACCATGAGGTATGGAAGAATTACATTCGATACTACATGTGGCATAAATGATTTTCCACCTATTTATATAATGAAAGGTAATAGGAGAATATTTCTCCATGATAGATGTTGGATAACTCCTTTTACATAAGATTAGAGTTATATATGCCTTCCTTTGCTAGATAAGACATTTTACGATATCATACTAGACATCATTACAATATAATATTAAAATTACACATTCCAACACTCCCCTTAATGATGACTAAAGAGAAAAACACATAGATGGAAGAAGATGGAATTACATTAGAATTCCTCCTTGATAACAAATTTCCACATTCCCAACAAACTTGGAAGATACACAAACTTCACTTTTGTCATGGATTTGGTGAAGATACTAGTTTCTTTCTTTTCTGTAGGACAATACTCCAAACAAATAACACCATCTGCAACAAGATCTCGAATGGAGTGAGTATCCAAATTAACGTGTTTAGTCTTGGAGTGATACATTGAATTGTATGCAAGTTGAATTGCACTCTGATTGTCACATCGTAATTCAGTAGGAGACTTCTGAACCATTCCAATCCTTGTAAGAACATGATGGATCCACATTGCTTCTTTAGCTACTTCCTTAGTTGTCATGTACTCTACTTCACAAGAAGAAAGATAAAGAGTACTCAACTTCATATTGGACCATGAAATCGGACCTGAACCAAGAACAAATATATACCCTGTAGTAGAAATTATATGTGAAGCATTCCCTAACCAATCGGAATATGTATGACCAAGAAGTGAAACATTATCCATGCTTGAATAGAAAAGAACACAATGCACCGTTTCCTATAAATATCTAAGAATTATCTTTTCTACTTCCCAATGAATTTAATAGGATTTTGGAAAAACCTCAAAACCATACTTACTGCAAAAGATAGATCGTTCATGTTGTGTGTCAAATATATCAAAATTCCCACAAGTTGATGATACAAAGTGGCATTAGTAAGAGGACTGACACATGAAACCATTAAATTTACACTAGACTAAAATGGCATAGGATAAGGCTTGCAATCACTCATATCAAATCGAGCAACTAAATCTGTAGCATACTTAGGTTGAGACAAGAATATACCATCATGCATATGCCAAATTTGTTGACCCAAAAAATAATGCAATAGGCCTAAGTTGGTCATTTCAAATTCCCTTTTAAGACTATTATTCATTTTCTATATAAATGTCAGTGGGTTTCCAATAATGATAAGATCATACACTTAAGCTACCACAATGAGTACATCATCATAAAATTACTTGAAATACATATTTGGATCAGATATATATCTCTTAAAACCATTATTCAAGAAATAAGTATCAATTTTCTCATACCATGCTCTAGGTTCATGTTTAAAACCATATAAAGACTTGTTCAATTTGCATACCAAACTTGAAGTTTCAATAGTAATTAAACTACGTGGTTGTTGCATAGAAATGTCTTCACAAAGATAGCCATTCAAAATTGCACTCTTGATATCCATTTGGTATATTTCCCATTGATAGGATGTAGAAAGAGAAAGAACGGTTCTTATTGTGTTCATTTTAGCAATTGTAGCAAAAGTTTCAGCATAATCAATGCCTTCTTCTTGATAAAATCCTTTTTCTACTAACCAAGGCTTATGTTTTTCAATCTTTCCTTCTGTGGTAAATTTTGTTTTATATATCCACTTACATCCAACTAAATTCTTTCCAGGAAGAAGAGGTACAAGAGTCCATTTCTTCTTTTTCATTAACAACTTATACTTAGCAATCATGGATTTCTCCCATTTAGGTTTATCTTTGGCTAGAGCATAGGTAGAGGGATCATTTGTGGCCAATACTTTAGTCCAACAAACAAAGTTATATCTAGCTTGACGAGTATAAGAAGGAATACCAATCTTAGAACCTACAAACTCAAGATTTTTTTGAGCCCAAATAGAAAGAGGAGAAGTGGCAGGAACCACACAAGTATCTTTGGGACATTTGGGAGGATCACATGAAGAAGAAGGTGAGCTAGGATCAAGGGTACACATAGAAGTAGAAGAAGGGGTAACAAATATAGGATCAATACAATATTAAGGTAAATTCAAGGTAACATGAGTTTCAACATACTCAGGAGGAGGATAGAATTCATTGAATTGAACACCTCGTCGTATGATAACACCTTAGGTAGATGGATCAAATAGCTTGTATGCTTTGGAATACTCACAATAACCAAATAAAATACATTTGTGAGCTTGGGTTCTAAATTTTTCCATTTTTCATCCTAAATATGTTCCCAACATTCACTGCCAAATATCTTAAAGTTACTAATACCAAGCTTTCTTCAATTCCATTTTTCTTTGGGAGTAACTTGGAAAAACGCTTTAGTAGGGACTTTATTCAAGATACAATTATTATAACAAATAGCTTCAACCCAAAAACGTTTATGTAATTGTTGGGTGGAAAATTATCTTATGACTGGGGTTGATGTCACCAGCATACTGAGTCTGCTAAGAAATACATCTAAGGATTTACAAATAGAAACTTAGGGTTTATATCCAAACTGTTTGGATATCCACATCATCTTTTTCAGGATCTTGCATGCAAATTAGGGTTTGCATGCAGAATCTAGGGTTTGCATGCACCTGCATGCACTGGCATGCATCCCAGTAACCAGTTTGATGCCTCCAGCACCTTATCCACTTCATTCTAGCACCCGCGAGCCATCTACCACAGAGTTTTAGCCCTCCTAAGCTGAAAGGCACCCACTTCTCACCTACTGCCAGAGAAGGGCGCACTTGCTCACTTACCACTGCAGTTCCACTTCAGTTACATTCAGTTAGCTCCGATTCTCCCTGATTTGAGGCTAGTTTCACTCCCGACTGACTGTATCACTTCCGTTGGACCTCCAGTTTGATTAGGTGACTTGTTCTGACTTCAGTTAGCCTCCCATATGCCCCCATTGAGCCTCCAGATCCTAAATCAGTGCTACACACTTCAGTTACACTTATTACACTCAGTTAGACTCAGATTGACACCTGGATGACTGGTTGTTGTGCATTGATGAGCACCACCGATTGATTGATGAGGACTCCTAGTTAGAGTCAAGCTACTCCATTCTGTAATTCGAATGACCTCCTTAGGAAATTCGAATTGCTCTGTCATTGTGACAGTTTGTATTGTAATTCATTCACCCTTTCTGGGATAGAGAGCACTGTTGCATGTTTTGCATAGTTTTGCACCATATTTTCTATGTTCATCTGTTGTGATTGATTTACTTGTTCATTAGATCTGTTGTGATTCAGAATGTTCTCTATGTGCCTTCCTTAGCTTCGAATCTCCTTTCTGTGTATCAAATGACACATACTGGTGAACCAAAGCAAGTTACATTCAGCTCTAATACAGTTGAAATTTCTGATATCAAAAGTGGAAGACTAGTTGCGGTTGGAAAGGCAAACCACACTGCAAAATGCTATGAGTTTTCGCACTTTATTCCGCTTGCAAAGCCCACTGCTCTTCGCACACATGGTAATGAGGTTAGTAGGCTTTGGCATGAAATATTTGGACATCTAAATTATAAGTATTTGCTGCTGCTATCAAATAAATCCATGGTAGATGGGCTTCCACAACTCCGTTCCTCGAAGGGAATATGCACCGGTTGCATTATTGGGAAGCACCCCGAGCACAGATTCGACCGCGGAAAGGCTAGCAGAGCCTCTACTATTTTGGGATTGATCCATTCTGATATCAGTGGTCCGCTGCCCCATATGTCATTAAATGGTTCAAGGTATGTTTTGACATTTATTGACGATTTTTCCCACTTTACATGGGTATTCTTTCTCAAAAACAAGTCAGAAGTGCTTGGAAAATTCAAGGATTTTAAGGCTTCTGTTGAGACCACCACTGAGAGCAAGATCAAAGCTCTTAGATATGATAATGGTGGGGAATATATCAAGTCCGAGTTGCTGCAACTTTGTGCCCAAAGCGGAATTAAGATCCAACATACAGTTCCCTACACACCCCAGCAGAACGGTGTAGCGGAAAGGAAAAATCGGTCACTGAAAGAGATGGCTACATGCATGATTGAATCGAAAGGTTTGGCTGCAAATCTTTGGGCTGAAGAAATCAATGTTGCTGCATATATACAGAACCGTGTTCCACATTCATCCGTGAAAGGTATGACTCCTTTCGAAGCATTCTTTGGTCACAAACCGGATGTGTCAAATTTGAGAGTTTTTGGCTCTACTGCATGGGCTAGAATTCCTTCTGAGAAGAGACGAGCTTTGGATCCACAAAGTATCGAGTGCATATTGATAGGATATGGGGAAGAATCAAAAGCATATAAACTCATGGATATCAGATCTAAGAAGATATTCATAGAGCGCAGTGTGCAGTTTGAAGAACCGCTTCAAGAATTGCAACTAGTCGAGGAGAAGACTGCCGATTCACCGCCTTCACCAGAAGAAGATTCGAGCAGCGATAATGAAGGTATGAGTTTGATATTTCTGATATTGTAGCAGCATATGATGATCATGACATATCAGGTTCGGAATCCGATCATTATGATCCTCCTCAGTTACCAAAGTGGGCCCAAAACACTCTACAATCTGCTGGTTCTAGTCTTGGAAATCCTGCTGATCCGAGACGAACAAGAGGAGACTTTCAAAGAGCAGGTATGGCTCTTTCTATTGCTGATCCATTTATTCCTGAGATTTGTTATTTGATGGCTGGTTCAGATCCTACATCATACTATTCAGCCCATCGAGATCCGAGATGGAAAAGTGCCATGGATGAAGAGTACAGTTCTCTTCAAAAGAACAATACATGGGAGCTAGTTTCTCTTCCACCTGGAAGAAAATTAGTGAAGTGTAAATGGGTCTACCGTACTAAAGTTGCTGTTGATGGTACTATCAGCAAATATAAATCAAGGTTGGTGGCAAAAGGTTTTTCCCAAGTCCAAGGAGTGGACTACACAGAGACCTTTGCACCGGTTGCAAAGATGGATTCCATCCGCCTTGTTTTAGCTATTGCCACATCCAAGCACTGGGAAGTGCACCATATGGATGTGAAGAGTGCATTTTTACATGGAGACCTTGCTGAAGAGGTCTATATGTAGCAGCCAGAGGGTTATACATCAGATCCATCATTGGTTTGTAGATTGAAGAAGTCTTTGTACGGGTTAAAACAGGCCCCAAGAGCTTGGTACGCAAAGATGGACTCCTTCCTTCTTTCTCAGAATTTCCAAAGATGCAAATCTGATCCGAATGTGTATCTTCAGCGAGTTAAAGGTAATTTGTTGGTTATTGTACTTTATGTTGATGATCTGCTTATTACTGGTAGCACACTTACTTCAATAAACAAGCTAAAATCTGCCTTAAATCTAGCTTTTGACATGAGCGATTTGGGCTTGCTGAGTCATTTTTTGGGCTTGGAGATAGCTCAAAATTTTGATGGGATCACTATATCTCAGCAAAAATATGCTTCCGACCTGTTATTGAAGTTTAATATGGCTGAATGTAAGGCATCCCCGTTCCCATTCCTCTCAGGAATCAGTCTTGAGGAGGGAGATTCCACACCGCTTGCAGATTGCAGTATGTATCGACAGTTGATTGGTTCACTACTTTATTTGACACACTCACGGCCTGATATCTCATATGCCGTGAGTGCCGTGTCAAGATATATGCAGCAGCCACATGAGCTTCATTGGCGAGCAGCCAAACGGATCTTGCAGTATGTGCAAGGTACGAGACAGTTTGGCATTCATTATGCTGCAGATTCTGAGCTAGATTTCATTGGTTTTACTGATTCAGATTGGGCAGGTGATAGCATTGATCGGAAGTCCACTTCTGGTTATGTTTTCATGATTGGTCATGGTGCTATTTGCTGGTCCAGCAAAAAGCAAGCAGCCATTGCACTTTCTTCAGCAGAGGCAGAGTATCGAGGGGCAGTCAATGCCTGCATTCAGGCAGTTTGGTTGCAGGGTATTCTTTCCGAGTTTGGTTTTGGTGGCACTACTTCAACTGTCCTATTTTGTGACAATCAAAGTGCTATCAAGATCTCCACAGATCCAGTTCAGCGGCAGAGGACCAAACACTTTGAGATTCATATGCATTACATTCGACAGTTGGTGCATGACCGCACCATCATTCTGCAATATTGCCCTACTGATGAGCAAATTGCAGACATCTTCACCAAGAGCTTCACTGAGAAGAAGTTCTCTTACCTCCGTTCACTGTTGGGGGTGAGTTCCATCATGGTGGAGACATATTGATTCATTATTATGCTTTAGCTTGAGGGGGGGCTTTCTTCCCACTGGGTTTTCCCTCTTTCCTCACTTAGTTTATTTTCAGCATTTTTGGATTATTGTATTGGGGTGACCTTTGGTCTTAGTTACCAGGGCCCCACATTATTTTTGTTGGCACATCATAGTCTAGCTTGAGGGGGGGTGTTCGGATATCCACATCATCTTTTTCAGGATCTTGCATGCAAATTAGGGTTTGCATGCAGAATCTAGGGTTTGCATGCACCTGCATGCACTGGCATGCATCCCAGTCACCAGTTTGATGCCTCCAGCACCTTATCCACTTCATTCTAGAACCCGCGAGCCATCTACCACAGAGTTTTAGCCCTCCTAAGCTGAAAGGCGCCCACTTCTCACCTACTGCCAGAGAAGGGCGCACTTGCTCACCTACCACTGCAGTTCCACTTCAGTTACATTCAGTTAGCTCCGATTCTCCCTGATTTGAGGCTAGTTTCACTCCCGACTGACTGTATCACTTCCGTTGGACCTTCAATTTGATTAGGTGACTTGTTCTGACTTCAGTTAGCCTCCCATGCGCCCCCACTGAGCCTCCAGATCCTAAATCAGTGCTACACACTTCAGTTACACTTATTACACTCAGTTAGACTCAGATTGACACCTGGATGACTGGTTGTTGTGCATTGATGAGCACCACCGATTGATTGATGAGGACTCCTAGTTAGAGTCAAGCTAATCCATTCTGTAATTCGAATGACCTCCTTAGGCAATTCGAATTGCTCTGTCATTGTGACAGTTTGTATTGTAATTCATTCACCCTTTCTGGGATAGAGAGCACTGCTGCATGTTTTGCACAGTTTTGCACCATATTTTCTATGTTCATCTATTGTGATTGATTTACTTGTTCATTAGATCTGCTGTGACTAATTTTACACAAACAAAGCTAAAATAGGGTTTGAAAGATATAAAATTGTATACATTTTTTTATGTATTTTGATCCTAGCTTTTGTTTCTCCATAGCTCTACTTCAAGCTTTCAAACCAAGAACCTACAAAACCAATATAATACCTTTCTCAAAAAAATTTGGCCATAACAAAATTATTCAATAATTGAGAAGAAAATGAGAATACAAATCTATGCATTTACGCTCAATATAAAACATCACGCATCTTCTCAATCATTCCATAAAATCTATAATAGGGAAGGGAAATATGTCAATTCTTTTATTGATAACAACAATAAGTAAAATATTACCTTATGACTATTCTAGCACCTCATGAAACCTCGAATCTGGATCTCTTTACTTCTCTTCTCTGACACACCCAATCAATCTCAAAGTCTACCACGGATATGATAACATATGAACATGGAAAAAGGGGACGAAGATAACACTATTCCTCTAGCATAACATTACTTGTGGGAAAAAAAGGTACTCCTCATGGCCTTACTTCCATGTTTTTATACTAAGTATGGATAGATAGGCTCGAATGAGAAGAGGTTGCAACTGATGGGGTACTTACCAAAATTACTCCAACTGTCCCAATTTCAAATTTTATTTTATTTTTTTGGAAAATTTGGGGAAAATGTTGGTTAGCAAAGGGAAACATGTGTCTAAAACGCTTCTCAAGAAAAAAGAGTTTTTGTTTACAACCTTTTATTGAAAACTCTAGTGAAATGCAAAAAACCAGCATGTAACATGCAAGTATCCTGACCATCAATAGTGTTTTTGTGATAACACTATGTTGCAAAAATAATTTGTGCTAGAGAATTAGTGAATGATCAAGGCCAGGACATCAAATACCAAATCAAGGATCTTCCATCTATAGTGTCATTTTATGTGATCAACAATTGTAGTTGTTGACACAATTATTTTTATGTTGATAAAGGATTTCGAGAAATGTGAATAAGAATGATAAGTTGTGTTTCTATGCTTTGCTCCCATATGAATGCGGGGTAATGAGAGAAGCATTGAAAAGATATCTTCCAAATATGAAAGGGACATATCTCATAATGATCAAGATGTTAAAAAAAAATCAATTGAAAATTGAGAAAATGCACATTCTGCAAATTTTTTGATCGATCAACAGTCCATTTTAAAAAGCAGCTAATATCTACGGTTGATGAGAAATCTGATGGGGAAAGATGCAGGTTGTATAACTTGTTTTTCTTTGCTGAAATAGTTTTTGGCCCAAGTTAAAGCAAAGAAAATATTGACAGTCATCGATCGAAAAATGCAAGATTGATGGATGACATCAATTTCGCACTGTGAACAAGTGCAGATGTTGGAAATATTAAGCGGTAGCGAAATCCAAAACCGCTTGCTACATGTCGACGCGATAGTATTTCATTGGTTGAAAAGAGGTAGGATAAAACCACTTCCCATGGTTTCAAAACCACCTAGGTGGGGGTTATAAAGGGACAAACGCGTGTAAGACACGACACTTGTCATTTCACGCTTGACAACTTGGACGTGTCGCGCACAGTTGACAAATGAAAAAGTAGCCTTTCCAAGTCACATATTGCCAGGTAGGCCCTCAAAATTATTGGAAACGACCTAGTATATTTATAAAATGGAAGACCAAGGTGAACTGGAGCTTTAGAATAATGAATTTACTAAGTTAGAGGAAATTTTTGAAGACATGGATGGGCATGTATTTGATTAAATTATGACCAGGGGTTCAGTTAGTGAAATCAAGAACGGGTTAAGATTTACAAAAGCAAGGGGTAGACATACATAATACTCATAGGTCCCATTTTATTTACTTTTGTCCAGAACAAACCCTAACTTTCCCAGGATTTGTCTCTTGGTGTGCCATGAACTATTCCCAAACCAAAGGAGTCATCATGGATTCGAAAAGAACAAATATCCTTTGTCCAATTAATTCCTCAGTCATTAGAAAATCATTAGAAGTACCACCATCCTTTTCTCAAAACCTTGAAGAATTTACCGAAGAAAAATTGATTGACCTATATAGACATTCCACAGCTGAGATTAAATAGACTTTCCTATCAAGAAGCCTCAAACACAATATTTTAATTGATAATACACTTTTTCCCTTGGATATTACCTTCTTCGATGAAAATTCACAACTTGTCCTTTCATTGATCAACCAGTTTCTATGGTTAGATGATGACAAAGTTGTCACTGAAGTCATGTTGAGTTTACTGTTTAAATTGAGTTCACATTCACCTGAAATCGAGTCTGGTCAGTATTTATGCCTTAAATTTGATGAATTCCTAGCTGAGAATATCCATATGCAGCTGATGAATTTCCATGCAGCGAGACATTTTAGATTCCAATCTTATTTGATGAAAATGTTTTTATTTTCAAATGAAGAAAATTTACAATTCCCAGAAGTATTTTTTACATATGAAAGTGAAAACAATGTATTCAATTACATGAATCTTATAATGTCAGAGGTATATAGAATAGTTTTTAAAGAAAAATAGATTTCTGCCAAAAATGAAAGATATGTTGCAGTTTAGTCCAAAGAAGAAGGTTGGTGATTGGTTCCTTTTGAAGGAACACACTATCATTTGACTCTATGGTTTCATTCATGAACCATATATTTTACCTGCCTTTTTAACTCTGGGGGTCTTTGCTTTGGAGTTTATCAGACAAAAACTTATTGTTGAGAACGATCATTTTCTAAGTTGTAAAAAGGCTTATGATATCAAAGTCCTTTGAAGGATGGCCCATTTATCATAAAAAAAGGTTGCACTTTCAGTTGTAGAGGATCTTCTACAGGTAATGAATTTCAAGAAGGCTACAGGTATAAATTATGATCCACATCATATAATATCACAAAGAAGACAACAAAACAAAAGCAAGGCTTTTGATCATCGGGAGGTGGATGGGTTAGATGAAAAAACTAATTTATCAGAATATGAATAGAACACAGATTTTTCTGAGGACTTACAGCCAAATCCTTCAACATCAATAAATGTTTCATCCATGCTAGTGCCCACTCCCAGCAAAATTGAAGTTGTCAGTAAAATAAATCTTTGTGAAACTTCAAACATGGAAGTAGAGGAACAAGGAGAAACCAAGAGACTTAAACTGGATCGAGGGAAAGAAAGGGTTGAAATGGGAGGAAAGAAGACAAAAAAGAAGGAAGAGATTCAAAATCCAATAATCCAAGTACAAGAATATAGTTTTGCTAAGGCAAAGAAAGTTGATTCTAGTAACAAGGATAAATCAAAGACTGATTTATACATCAAGTATGGTCAAGATAAAAATTATTCCTCTGAGAAATCCAATAAAATTTTTCCTAAAGTTAGAGACATATTGGATAAATACATCTCATTGACAACTATCAGAGATCATGCAAGGAACACTTTAAATTTGGCAGTGGGTTCTGAGGAAAAGGTCACCGCGATGAAGATTAATTCGCAAAAAATATCAGTTCCAGACAAAATTCATCTGAACAAGAAAAATGGAGAAGTGATATACACAGATTTGATGAAGGCTGCTTTGAATAAAGCTCAAAAGCAACAAATAAAGTAATAAAAGACTGAAAATAAAGATCACGAGCAACAAATAAAGAATATACAATTTGATTTAGTGGAAATGGATAATGAGCCAAATAAAAGACAAGAAACCAAACAAATTTTGGATGAGAAAGAAAATACAATTCAATTGCTGAAAAAGAAACTTAAAATCCCAGCTACATAGTTAATTCAGGCATCTGAATTAATAGTCTTAGAACAAGAGAAAGAAACTCTTTCTCAAGAGTTAGATGATTGTAAAGAGAAGTTTCTCAAATTCACGGAACAAAAAATAACTTGGGAGAAGGAAAAATCTAGTTTTATAGCTCAAATTGATAATTTGAAAGAGAAACAAGCAGGTACAACATAGGAAAAAGAAGGAACATGGTAAGGAAATGAAGAAACAAGCACATAAATTTTAATTCAAGATATGTCCCAATTCAGTCTCAAGAGGAATAAATTAAAGAATTGAAAGAAGAAAATCAGAAATTGAGTGAATAAATTCAGGGGAAAAAGAAATGAAGAATTGCTTGACAAAAATGATAAATTAATTTCACAGGTTACAGGGAAGCTTCCATTGCAAGGTGCCAGACATTTGATATGGGATTTAATAATAGTTGAAGGTACAAAATTCAAACCTTATCTGAATTTTATGAAGAGTAAAGAAATAGTGGTAAATGAGTGTACACAAAGCTACACAGTAATGAAAGAAACTCTGGACAAAAAACTAGAGGAAACAACTCAGAATACAGTTGATTTTCTAAATACTTTAACAGAAGATGGTTTGAAATCATTAATGATCAAAAAAAGGATTGCAGTTATAACTTGGGCTAGAAGGATCATTGGGAAACATCATCATGTTGAAAATTTCCAAGCAAAGGTAAGCCAGATGAGGCAGCAGGTTAACTGCTTTAAGAACTTGTTTACATATTTATTTCAAAAAGGACTCCCTTCCTTTTGGGATGAAGAAAACAAGTTAATTTCTCAAAATGAATATAAGGCTTTGTTGTTCCAAATTAGAATGGATCATAAAAAATTTGAAGGCATGACCCAAGTTTTGACAGGTAAGGTAATATTGGAGAAGCTCACAGTAGACTTCAAGATTTTAAATTAGTTGGCAATGATAGGATCAAAGTTACCTCCTATATCTTATGTAGATCACGTAGAAATGAAAGTCTTGGATAAGGAGATGACAAGTTATGAAATTCCTTCTACAGAACAATGGAAGACAATTGGAAAGTATGGGAAAATAAAATATAGCTTGCATCAATAAAGGCACTCGTCCATATAGAAATTGTTGCCAAAGCTGGATTTGATAAAGAAAACAAAAAATGTTCTATTTTTAAGATTACGAAGACTAAAGTTTTGACAAAATTAGTCTAAATATGTAATAAGTAGTTGAAGTTTTCTATTTTTGGAAATAGGTAGTTATTTTTTTTCCCAAGGAGCCCTTTTATGTAT
Organism: Larix kaempferi; assembly: GCA_027924585.1. Lineage (NCBI taxonomy): Eukaryota > Viridiplantae > Streptophyta > Pinopsida > Pinales > Pinaceae > Larix > Larix kaempferi. Next base: position 164,580 of record BSBM01001975.1, read on the forward strand.
AAATACATGCTTTGCAATGTAATCAGGGTTGGAACCCGTGAGAGTGAAACTTATCTAGTATTGAGCCATTTTCAAATATTAATAGAATTTTTTGCAGATTTGAGCAAAAATTTTCAGAACAAAGATTCCCTTGTTATTGTTTTGCAGTCCGTATTTCCTTTTTCCCATGTGAATGTTATCTCTGTTATCTTATTTTCATTATGTTTTCTTTCATACTTGAATGAGATTGTATTAGGTCAAAATTCATATTATTATGCTCTGGTCTATGGGATTCAAGTATCCATAAATATTTTCTTCTAAACTTAATATTGGATTCATCTTTATTGGGTGCCCAATGTTAATGGATTGTCCATCTTTCTTCTATTTCCACCTGAAAGAAAGAACCTTACTGTAAAAGAATAACTATCCTTCCTTTGTGAAAAAACATATTTTTTAGACTCTGCTTACCTTAAAAGATTCTCGATTTTGAATCCATGCCCAATGGTATTCCTGTGTTTCATCCATTTGCACTATTAAATTATCCTTTTAAAATATTTAGGGCCATTATATCATTTAAGTGAAAGATCCCTCTCGAGTAGGAAAGAAGCCAACTTCCCTCCTAAAGATTGGTTTGAAAAGGTTACCTTGGAACTATCCTTCCACAACCAAAGGGGAAATTCTGAGTGCTAACAGTAGTGTTCTCACAAAGGGAGAAGTGTCGATTTGGACTATAATGGATTCCCCCTAATGTATGAGGTTTAAGGGAAACATGATGGAAAAAATATATTATAAACACGTTGAGGTGTGAATATATGTCTAGGTTCAAAATGATAGAACATCACCTCCAGAAAGATATAATGGTGATCCAATACATATGTGTATAGATGATGCAAACATACTGGACACAAAAATACAAAGTGGATCCATGAGAGATAAATGGAACATGCTCCTTACATAATAGAGTGGATCTATGTCTCACAAATGATCATGTCCATAGGAATACAAAGTGGATCTATGTCAAAACTGGAGATCATAGCCACAACAAAACACAATGGATCTATGTCTCATCAGGTGCCAAATGAAGTGTGCCATAGTATTGCGCAAATTAGGAATTATAAATAGTGAGGATGATAATAGAAACCCAAGGTCTTCAATATAAACCACCTAAAGGTACAAATCCTAACCATGTGAATAAATAAGTTGACGTCAAACATGGAGGAAATTGTTTTATTACAGTTCAATGATGTAAACAATTAAAAAATGTGAGGGAACCCACTAATAATGAAAATGGGCCTCAAGGTACCTAGTACATTTTAGCTGGTGTGAATAGATGTTCTTGAAGTTGAACACCTGAATAATCCATCGGGTAAGAGACATTGATTTATTCCCATTATCAGATAGTGGGGGAAATTTCCACTGATGACTACAATCCCCAAGGTACTACCAAAAGATATAAACCTTATTCCCATATAAAAATGAGTTGAACTCGATGGGAAGAGGCTCATTGGAAGGGATTCCATAAGGCATCCTCCATCATCCACAATGAGGAACAATCGAGGATTGGTTCAAACTGAAGTAGAATTGAGTACATGATGAAACATATGGACACCAGGGAATGGCTGACATATGAAGCCAAGGAAAATATAGAAAGGCCGACATGGGTGATATCCTTGAATAATAAGAATGTCACAATAGTGACTTAGGTAGTTTTGGACATAAAGGGATTGAAGATGAAAATATGTGATGTAGGAGATATCAACAGATTCTCCATATGATTGGAAGAGTAACGAATTGGAGGAGTAACAATTCTGAGATCAAGTTTATCCTAAGGTCACAAACTAGACTCATATTGTTTGAAGGACTTGAAATTGGTGCTTTGTTTGAGGACAATTTTTACTTTTTGTTGTTACATTAAGAGATATGTGAAATATTTCCCTTCCATTTTTCTCTCTTTTAAGTACCTTTTATATTTTTAACAAGCTTGAAAGTGATAAAAAGTATGCTCGATAATATCTTCTTCGTGAGTCAAAAACAGTAAAATTGGAACTTTCTTCCTTTATTAATGAGCTTGAAGAAGAGATAGACATATGCTCGATAAGATATTGATCCATGGATTTATATCAAGCCCGGATTGATTCGTGCTAGCTAGTGTTTTCAATTTTAAAGAGTATGAAAAACATAAACATAAAATCTATATACCATCTCGTGGATTTTTATCGAGCCTACGTTGGTAAATGCTTGCTGGTGTTTTCATATTTAGAGAGTCTAAAAAACTTAAAGAAGAATCTAGGGTATAATTTTTTTAGATTTAGTCTTCACCACCCAAAAAAGTATAAAATGATATGAGGAAGAACTCTTCTAGCCACAATGTGACTAGAGTATTCCTTTCTCATAATTAATTCAAATAGCTTAGAAAAGGGATCAACTTATACCAGATGGATGTACCTTCAAATCATTCAACGAGTATGAAAGGAACAAGCTTGCTCGACAATATTTTCAATTTTAATGAGTCTGAAAAGGTCTTAAAGAGGACTCATTATAAATGGGAGCCTTTTAGGGTTGGTCAAAATAATGAGCAAGAAAGTATGTGGTGTTTCTCTTTTAGTTGTGACAAAACTACCAAAGCTCCATAACTTATCAAAAAATAACATGGTCACCAAAATGAAAATAAAGGTGCTAACTAGGGTGATCCATGTGAGGTAGGTTCTATTCATGGAATATTATCGACTTTACTTTTTGAAAAGAAGGCTAATGTCATAGTCCATGAAAAAGTGGTCCTAAGGTGTAAAATATGGAAAGGTCAAAATGCAATGTGCAAAATGATTATAACCTACTCTATATGCCAACTAAGAGTACAAACCTTTGAGATACGACCATGTGTGGACAAAAATACCTTGGTTCATCATTTACATGCTTGAAAATGTCAACACCTAATAAAAAAGGGCCATTAGTATTAAATATGACATGAAATAAATTCTCAAAACTATATAAAAAGTGGGTAAAATGTAAAATATTTCTACCACAAACATAAAAATAGTGTAAAAATACTTCATTTGTGAATTTACAACTTATGAGGAGCTAGGAAGCCTTAGAAGTTTTAATTGTTGATTATGGCCAATTCGGTGGACCATTTGTGCATATGTCAGTTCCAAGCATGTGATGATTTGCTTCTCATCATTTATAATGGTTTTATTGCAAATTTTAGAGCATGTTTGAGTTGTTTAACTTCATTATACATATCTCATGGCGTACACATAGGTGATCCAATATTGTAATGTCCCCATTTTGACCCCCTTTGTATTAAATCGTAAATGATGTAAATATTGTAATTTAGTCATGGTGAGGAACTCAAGGCCAAGGCCCCACCATTGATTTAGCGTTTCATGTATCGGAAACTAGAAATAGATGCCTATGGTTCTTGTGCTAGATAAACACAATGTAAATAAGACATCATGTAAGTACAAATTTTAAATGAAAATACCCACAACTAGCTATGCAATGCAACAAAGAGATGGGGGCATGATTCTACAAGGAATAGGGGGGGGAATTATTCAAACCCTTGAGCCAATGGTGTTAATCCATGTGTCAATGAGAAAACCCATAAACTACCAACTACCCATTTTGGGTTATGGACCCAATCATTTAATTCTTCCAAGAGTTGGTTGAGGTAGTTAATGCCTTGGGAATGAAGAGGTATGGCAGCCAATTTCGTGTATGGGAAAGCCATCAACCTAGGAATTCGTATTTCTGCTTCTTGGGCAAGAAAACACCCAAAAAGTGGTGCCCAAAGCCATTCTGAACCCATAGTCTTTGCCCTCTCACGCAGTCTGAAATATGGGGCCTTTTCCCATCATGTTTTTCACCAATTTTCTTGCATTTTCCATGCCTAGGAGCTCGTTTTTGCATTGGACAGTAGCTGGGAGGGAAGGGCCACGATTTGGGACTATTATGGAGGCTGTTTTTGCCCCAGAATGTCCATGGACATTTTTTTGAAAATGGATTTGGCTTCCCAGGGTTGTTCCCCATCTTCCAGTTTCGTTTTTGGGTTTCCCACATTTTTTTGAAGCTAATGAAAACCCCATCCTTGGGCGTCTGTTGGCTGCTTTTTGGACAGATCCGGGTTTTAATGAAGCGCAGCAACAAACACCCCTTGGCGCACTGGCCCTCTCGGCATCGAGCTGCGCAGCAGCCCGAAGTCTCACCCGAAGTGGCTATGGGGGGGCTAAGGAATCAGGCTTCCTTAACCTTGGCGACGCGAAGACTGCAACCTTCTCCCTTCATCCGGGAGTCCTTAGCGAGGGATGTCTTACTCTCCCGCAGATTTCTTAGTGCGACAACGCTGAAACTCGTACCAGTCTAGCTGCCCGGTCTCCTTACTTCGACGCCCGAGGTGGTCACCCTCGGCGTTCAATATAATAACGTTTCCGACCCTGCGCCACGACGCAACCACACTTCTCCAGCGCTGCAGCGACGACATTCTACAGATTCCTTCGATACTTAACAATTATAAAGTCTAAGGAAGCTTCGAGAACATACTCAACATATTCATACAGATAACGCAATATTCATGAAAGAACAGATAACAACACAGACATGCATTCATGCGAACATTAACATAACAATGAAACTTATGGAATTCACCTCCACTGGAAACCACGTCCACGGGAAGTATCTCTTATATTAACTCAAAGGGAAGTTACATAGTAATGCTATGCACACAGCTGCAGCCTTAGATCTTTCCAGGAAACTCCACGCACATAGCTGGGAGCCCTTCTCTTAGATCTACTCTCTTCCTCTACAGAGATTACAATGGTTCAGACGTCGACTCAGATGGTCTGCAACTTAGGGATTAGCTTCTGAGCTATCCAATTCTAACTCTTGTCTTCTAACAACACAGTAGAAAACAATCAACATTCAACCAACCATCTTACTAACTAAACTTCTCCCTTATCAATTATACATATATATAGGTGGCCCTGAGGGTTGCACCTTTACAAAACTATGGGCATTTCCCAACAGTATTCCCCAAAAACCCTAACCGCGTACATGGCTAGGTGTACCGTAGGCATCGCTTGCAGTCACGTCGCCGCTTCCTGTAGGCTCCGTGATTTCCGGCGCAGATTGCGGGTATGGGCGCCGCTTCATCATTTATTGCCCCATGTCCTTTGCCTTTAACACTTTGGTCCGTTGATTTTCCTTGGTTAGAGAAACCATTACTTCTGTACTTAAGCCTTAATGAGGGTAGCTGAGCCCTCTACTCCATTGCTTCATTTATTGCGGTAGCTGAGCTTTCTACTCGGCCACATTCATTCTTATTTGACATGTGTGCACGAGCTCCGCGATTTCCGGTCTGTGATCTGCGCTGAGCTCGTCCACTTGGCACCGTACTGCGCACTTATTTGCTTTTGTCCAAAAATTGGTGCTTATACAAAATTAGCACTTTCCTCTCGACACTTGTGCTTTTCCCTCAAAATTTGTAGCTTTACTATAGCTGCGGCCTATGCTCCAATAGGGCCCTAACACTTACTTGTGGCTTGTCCCCTAGCCACTCGCACTAGCGTATGGTCGCTTCAGTCGCGCATCTTCCCTTGCTTTGATCGCGGAAAATGTGTTCATCCACTGCGCAATAGCGGATTCCATTTCATCCAAGCACTTCACAGCTGTATGGACCATGTCTGAACTAGCTTCTTCTTTAGTTATGCCATCAATCAACTGTTGAGATTCAACAATTTCTTTAATCTTTGCCTCGGCTTGGGCAGCAAGTTCAGCATATTCATCCATAAATGGCTGAATGTTGTTGGTGAGGTTAGCATCTTCATTTCTGAGCTTGTGCATTTGTTGTTGTACTCTGCACACTTCGCTCATCTTCCTCATCTTCGCTAAGCCTTCTAAGGTCTTAGCTTCTTCGCTCAGAACAGTTAGGGACTGCTCTACTGCTTGTACTTGTTCCAAAAGGCCAACTTTGAAAGGGAGCATCTCAAGCTCCGTCCAAGCCTCCATAGCTTGTGTCATCAGGCTCTTGGCTTCTTGTGCTCTGGCCTTCATTTGTGTGGAAGCTCTGCGCAGTGCTTCAAATTGTTCCTGGCTATCATCTTCAGGATGCGCTGCAACACAAGCTTCTAATTCGGCGATCTGTGTTCTATGGTCTTCAGCCATAGCAACTATTTCTTGCTCTAAGGCTTTCACCCTTCCTCCAATAATTTGAACTTTCTCAACCAGAGGGAGGTCTAGTTGAATTTTGCAGGCCGGGATTTCCTGGGCGATTTCATCAACTATGTTTCTGATCCCAGTATCTTGTGCCTCATAATGTGCAAGCTTCTCAGAGATGTTCTTATAGCCTGCCTTCAGTTCTTTTTCCTGCGATTGCAGCCGTTGGTTTGCATGGAATGTGGAGAGCTCTCTAGCTCTCAGCTCAATAGAGACCTTCTCTTGTACTAACTGCAAGGTTTCTATCAGAATAAAAGACAAATTTATTTCAATGGGGCCAACTGCGCTTACCTGCAGTGCGGCCAAGGGATCCAGAAGTGTCATGCTTGTAGGCGGGATGTGCACGACAGTATGTCTCTCAGCAAGTGCTTCCACTCACTCAGTGCTTGTAGGTACTTGTGGCGTCTACGAACTGGATGCTGGCGCATGGGTCTACGCAATTCTTCCTGTGAGACCTTTTATTTCTACGAACTGCAGGTTCAGCGCACTTCTGATGTGAGCATTCGAGGTCCGTAGCTCGTGAAATTTTTCCTTCAAATAACGGCCGATGCCCATGGAAAGGGTCTCAGAGGGGTCTTCTGTCGCTTCTGCGGGGTGTGACAGTTTCTGCTTCTTTAGGGGTGTTCCTGCCGGAAGTTCATCAGTCTCCTGTGCTTCTTTTTCCTTTCCTCTATCTTTTTCTTGCGCAGAAGGGGGTGGCATCACAGATGCGACTTCGGCGGCCTCCCTCCATTCATCCGACCATGACTTGACAGTTTCTTCAACATCTTCAGTGGTCATCCTGTAAAGACCTACAGCCCATTCATCCTGAATGCTGCAAGGGCAGAGGTAAATTTCATGTGAGTTGGCAAAGAAAACCAACTTCCATTCATATCTTTCGGCTGTCTCCTGACTCAGCCTCGGCATTTCTTCAATGGTGTCCTTGAGGAGATAATAGTATTCATAGAACATAGCGTGGTTCATCTTGTGCTTCGCGGGATTGCTAGAATCCCAAAGGTTGACATAGCGCATGCCGGCAACCTTTCCTGCGCGGCGTGGAAGGAACTGAGTATTCGGGGGCTCCTTCCACCCGATAAAAGCACATAAAATTAAAAGCCAAGAAAAATGGAACAACTGACCGGGGTTGTCTTGGACGTTTCGGCAGTCTTCCAAGAAAGAATTGAGGAGGAAGAGAGACCAGTTGTACTATTCTCCCTCCGCAGCTGCGATAGCGAGCTCCACGACAACTCCAGTAACTTCTTTAGGTCTGCACTTCATGAGAAGTCTGCCTGCAAGCAGACTGCCTGTAAATCTAAGTGCTTCATCCTCGACTATAGTGAGGTCATAAGCCTGACCTCCTCTTGTCAAATTATATTTCTGCACCAGTCGTGCAGCCAATTTTCTGTCCTTATCTTTTCCGACAAAATGAATATTAGGGTCCTTACCAACCTTAGATAGGCCGGTAACACGATGAATCAAATCAACATTCAAATCGATTGGCCTACCCAGCCAAAGATAACCTCCATGAACACAAGACAGCAGTGCCCTAACGACTGCATTGACTTCGTTGCTACGCCAGAAGTGCGGTAGCTTTAGCAGGTTCAGCAGACCAGGCCTCTCCAGGTTTGCTGTGAATTCTTTTGGGATGAATTCATCAACCTTTCTATCAGTATTATAGACTACCGTCAGATAGCGATCTGGCGCAAACTGAGGATATGTTCTGTAGTCTCCAAGGTTGAAATCAGAAAACTTGACCAGTGGAAGGTGTCCAAGCAGGGACCCTTCTTGTCACACGATTTCTGGCATTGGAGGCAGCGGAATCGGATACTTAGCATTTTTTAGAATATGCACCTCGGGTGCATCATCTGGGCGTGGCAGAATGTAATTCACCATAGTGGCCAAGGGCTCTAGAACGGGCTCCTCCGGCTGCTGTGGCTGAGATGCCCTTGTGCCCAGAGACTGTCTAGGATCGGTCCAACTAGGATGTGTGTAAGTCAAGGCCGTCACGGGAGTAGTCATGCCGAAATCTAAGCCTCGGCGCATAAACTGACGAAAAACTTCTTCAGTTGACAGGTTCTCCGTCATGAACCGGTAGGAAACAAAACTTTGAACAGACGAATGGCGAAACAGCGTAAAATACGAATGCTGAAAACAAAGGAAGCAGACTGCACAACTCGGCTCTGAAAACAATAACTTAGATTCTCAAACAAGACACTTGGCAATTTGAGAAAAGTAACTCGAAAATATACAAGTGCGGGGTATTTATAGCTAAAGGCCATAGTAAATGCGGACAAGTGGGGTTAATAGCCGTAGGTGCCTATGCATGAGTTGACAACCCTCCTATCCCTCGCGCCTCTGTGGTGCATTAATTGTGATGGACGGGCTCTGACAGGCTTCCGGGAGAAGCTAAAGCTTTCGGGGCATAACATAAATGCAAATCTTAGGGAGATCAAGCCGAATCTGTCAGAGCGGCTAAATTTAAATGGCGGGCTTATCCTTCATTAATACTCAGACGCGGCTTCATAACTGCTGTAATTCAAATTTTTTGGTGGGTCACTTCAACATCGATAATTGTGCATATGGAGGGGTCCACAACGAGAACTCCTGAAGCGGCAAATTGACAACAGGAACTCCGCGAGAGCGACGGTTTTGACGACACGGAAAAACTTCACAAGAGCACAAATAGGGTCGCTCAAAACAAAACTTTAGACATGCGCAGATGTTTCCAGGGACTGTGCGGGAAGCCAGACTGAAAGTGTCTCACAACTTCCGTGTAGACTGTGATAATGCGATGTCTCTTTCAACTACACTGGGCATATGCACTTCTTTTAGCAGCTACTTAAGTCGACAGGGCGGAGCGGCCATCGCGATAAATCTTGAGCCGACTCCCGTTAATCATTGTGGGCAGTAATTCTCCATTAAGCTTTGCAAGCTGAACTACTCCTCCTTCTGTTATCTTGATCACCTGGAAAGGGCCTAACCAGTGTACACAAAACTTGCCTAGAAACTTGATGAATTTACTATCATAGAGGAGTACCAAGTCTCCTTATTGAAAGACTTTATTCTTAATATGCCTGTCATGCCAAGCTTTCTGTCTTGCCTTCTGTACTTGTTGGTGGAATCCAGCCAGAAGTCTGTCTTCTTCTAAGGAAAGCAATTGTGAGAGTGTTTCACTCATAGTATCAGTATCTGCCATTTCTGTAATTTGCGCGATTCTGAAGTTGGGAACAATGTATTCCATGGGCATAACTGTTTCTTGTCCATACACCAAACTGAAAGGTGTGTGACCTGTTAATTTCTTGCATGTGGTTCTATAAGCCCATAATACAGCTGTGACTCTAAGGTCCCAATCATCTCTTTGTTGATTACAGATCTTCGTCAAGGCGTTCTCGAGGATCTTATTGAATGCCTCCACCGTACCATTAGCTTGAGGGTGGTAGGGTGTACTCTTGTGGTGACTGATGTGGAATTCCTTGGTAAGGGCCTCTATAGTGTTGTTCAGAAAATGTGTGCCCTGATCACTCATTAGAATCAGTGGACATCCAAATCTAGTAACAATATTCTCAAAAATGAACTGCGCGGCAGTGGCAGCGTCGTAATTCTTAATTGGCTTCACCTCAGTCCATCTGGTGAGGTATTCAGTAGTTTTGATGATGTATCTTGCGCCGGTTCTCTTTCCTGGTGGGTTGATAGGTCCTACAAAATCAATGGCCCACTTATCAAAAGCACGCAATGTTATCTGGGGTTTTAGCGGCATTTCATCTCTCCTTGAGGGTTTTCCTATCCGCTGGCATACATCGCAACATTTGTAGAATTCCTTAGTATCCTTATGCAATGTTGGCCACCAAAGACCTGTGGCTAAGATCTTCTATGCAGTCGGCTTTCCTACGAAATGGCCTCCTGCGACTCCTGAGTGCGCTTCTGTGATTATGGAGTTCTTCTCATGCGGTAAGATACATCTACGCAAGACTTCATCAGGACCCAGTTTATAAAGCTGGCCGACTATCAAGGTGAAATCTGCGGCTTTGACAACAAGTTGCTTCTTCTGCTGGATTGAAAACTCAACTGGCGCTTGCCCGGTAGTGAGAAACTCAAGGATATCGAAATAATACTCGTCAGCTGCTTGAACAAAAAACAACTGCGCATCAGGTAGATTGTCCTCCAGATTTGTAGGTTCCTCTCCTGACTCGATCCTACATAAATGGTTAGGTCCTGCATTCAATCTACCTGGCTTCACAATAACCTCAAAATCATACTCCTAGAAGAGTAGTAGCCATCTGCAAATTCTTCCCCCTAACACTGGCTTATTGACCAAGTATTTCAAAGCAGAATGGTCAGTATACATTTTAAAATGTGCGCCCAATAGGTAGTGCCTAAATTTCTATAGGGCGTACACCATAGCTAGTCCTTCTCTTTCTGTAGTGGTGTAGTTCTTCTCAGCTGTAGAGAGTTTTCTGCTAGAGTAAGCAATGGGGTGGTCAATACCTCCTTGTCCCGGTTGCGTCAGCACAACCCCCAATGCTATGGAAGAAGCATCTACATGAACATGAAAGGGTTTTCTCCAGTCTGGGAAAACTAGAATAGGCACAGTGATCATCTTTTCTTTTAGTGTGTCCAATCTCTGTTGGCATTCTTCTGTCCATTGGAATTTCGAATCTTTCTTCAGCAATCTTTCCATAGGCGCAATTATCTTTGCATATCCCTTAATAAATTTCCTGTAGTATCCTGTATGTCCCAATGTAGTGCGTAATTTCTTAACTGAGTTGGGCGCAGGCAAGTTAGCAATGATGGCAACCTTCACAGGATCCATCAGGAGTCCTTGTCTGCATACAATATGGCCCAACAGAATACCAAAAGGAGCACATAAGATACATTTTTTCAAGTTAAGGGAAATCTGATACTACCTACATTTTTCTAACATCATGCGCAGGTTCCCTATATGGTTCTTTAGTAAACCAAACACAGTCCAATCATCAAAATAGACTTCTAGGAACTTATGAATGAATTCTTTAAAAACAACAACAACGACTCTAGAGAAGATAACAGGTGCGTTTTTAAGACCAAAGGGCATTACCGTATACTGGAATGATCCCCATTCAGTCGCGAAAGTGGTCTTATGGTGGTCTTCTAGATGGATTCTGATCTGATGGTATCCCGAAAAGCCATCAGTGAAGGAGTAAGCCTCTTGCCCTCCAACATTATCAAGCACTTCGTCTGCAAAGGGAGTAGGAAATGGATCATGCGCTGATGCGTCATTCAGCTTGCGCAAGTCCACACAGATTCTTATTTCACCTTTTGCCTTTTTCTCTTGTACCACCATAGGACTAATCCAATCACTTTCTTCTACTGGATTAATAATACCTGCTACAAGCATCTTATCAATTTCTTCTCTAACCTTTTCTTTATAGTGCGGGTTCAACCTGTATGGGCGCTGTTTTACTGGCTTGGCGTCTGATTTCAAAGGTATGCGCATTACTCCTAAATCTCCTAGGATGCCTTTAATTTCTGTAAACTTGGTAGGAAAGATATCCTGGTAGTCACGTAATAAATCTGAAATATGGGCAATAGTTTCATCATCCCAATAATCTCCTATAGAAGCAAACTTGGGTTCGGCTTCTGTACCAATGTTGATCTTTTTGAGCTTGATGTGTTCTGTAATGGCAGGGATATCAAGCTGAGGACCTTCGACATTGCGCATCCCTTATGATTCTGGAATATTGATGTTGCGAGGATCATCTTCCTCTTCACCAGTGGTGAAATTATAGCATTCTAGGGCATGTTCCATCTGGACAGCCCAATCTGGTTGAGAATATTCTGGTACTGGATATTGTTCAAATACCTTCTTTTTAATACACTTTAAAGCGTGGTCGATACTTGGATGTTCTGACTCAAAGCTGAAGGTAAGTTGAAAACTTTCTATCATAAGAGGCCAAGTGATAGTCCCTTTGCGCAATTCTGTTTCAGTGTACCAGTTCCTTGGAACTATATCCAATGTGTGGATGAATAGGTGAACCCACTCATCTTCTGGAATATTTGACTATTGCTGAATACATGCTTCAACGTGTGACCTGGAGTCACTCTGTCCATCGTATTTGTGCAACACTTCTGCTGTAGTTCCCTGAAATCTGTGCAGTATCAATCTGCGACAGTCTTGCCATGTGTCAATATTCTCTTTATGCGCACCCCACCATCTTACGGGTGTAGTGCGCAGTGCTACATCTAATGCTTGTATGCACTGCTCGTCTGGGATCTGTTGTTCATATGTGTGTATGAATTCACTTACTTCAGTTAAACCATCAAAATTTGGAGTGTCATTCAATTCTTTTCCAATCCATCGAATAGATTTAGTCATTATGGCGCATCGCCTTGCAGAAACCTCATGTAAGCGATTCTGCCAGTTTTCCAGTCCTGCTTCTGAATCTGATGTGCACGAACTATCGCATCGCCAGCTGATATGGCCGTCCACTATGGGATTGACATAGTCACTATGACTAGTAGTCATTTGATACAAACTTTCCATGTGGCACACTTCTTCTTCTTCCCGAATGGGTTCAATATACCGTGGTCCTTGAAGTGGATCAAGCGGTGCGATGACCCTGATCTGCTCATCCTCAAAGGTCATCTGTCTTTTCTTCAAATTAATGACAGCCAAATTATCAAATGCCCAATCTATGCCTACGAGTGTTGGATAAGGTCTACTGTCATCCAAAATTTCGATAACTTCGAAGTCTGCAGAACTTCTTACTCCCTCAATATCAATAGGCACATTGGGTAGTCTACCCAATGGAGAAACTCGTTGCTGATTCACAAGTCTTAGCTGGATAGGAGATCTTGTAAGCTGAGGGCTACCCATCTGTTCCCATGTCTGCATGGTGAGAACATTGACTTCTGAGCCTAAATATAAAATGACTTCATCCATTTCAAATGCTCCAATCTGCGCTGTGAGTCTCATTTCTTTCCCAGTTCTAGTATGACTTCCAATCTGGTGAACAGCACGCTGCGGTGTATTCATCGAAGCAGATTGTTGACACTTATCCAATAGGTGTTAAAGTTCCATAGTTTCTTTTTCATTGCGCAACAACTTTAAGCAGTTTCTCAGGAAAGCATGGACACTGCCTAGTGCATCTTCATCATCATTATCAAGCCTTCTAGATGTAGTGGCCTGTTCTTGTACCAAGTTCTCTTGTCTTAGCATTTGCGATCTGATATCATTATGTGGAATTGTGACATAACTTGAAGTTCTCGGGTCTGAGAAATACTCATGAGCTTGCTTAAATGCTTCTGTTTGCTTCTATAGGTTGAGCGGAGATTGTTTAATACTGGCACGGCGCACCCATTGCGTTGCTTGTTTTCCAGTTCCCAAATCTGGCGCACCAGTGGTTGCTCCACTGCGCGTCATTATATTAACTGTAGGATCTGGTGCTCTTTCTTCTGTTCCAATCAGCTGAATATTCTGGTTGACCTGTGGCATCTTTGCTTGCATCTTGGCCATCAATTGAGGGCATTCTTCAATGATATGATCATAATATTTACAATATCTGCAGATAGTTGTAGGATTTTGGCAATCCCTTGCATAATGTCCTTGAGCTCCACAGTTGTAACAAGTGATTTGTCCTCTTCCACAAGCAAATCCTGCTGCGCGTCTGCGGCCCCTATAATTTCCTGCTCGGCCTGTGCGATCTGGTTCATACGGTGGACCTGCTGTGGGTCCTTGTGCCTCTGATTGTACCCTATAAACATCATGTTTTCGTTCCATCATAAGGTCATATACTCTACAATTGTTCTCATCATGGCCTACTGATTTACAAAAACTGCAATATAGATTCTTTGGAGTTTGTACATATTTCTGTAACAAGTGACATTCTTGTGGTCTATGACCTCTAGTTCTACAGATTTCACACCAAGGCCCCTGTGCCTGTGGTAAAGGGTTAGGTGCTCTAGTTGCAATATACTCTATGAAAATGGGATAGTGGTCCTTTGAATGACCTTCTGCTTTACACTTTGTACACCAAATTTCTTCTTTAATATCCTTGCCCTTCTTAATATCATGAACTTGCAAGGTTAGGTTTGCTAGCTGGTTCTGCAACTGTGCAACATCGTTGCTTGTTCCAGCAATCGGTGAAGCTTCTAGTTTCATAGCCATCTCTAGAGCTTGTTCCTGAGTAGTAAGATTCTGCTGCATAAGAGGAAGTCTAATGTGTGGAAGCAGCACAGCAATGAACCATTCCTTATGCTGCTGTGGTGCAAACTCAAAGCTTATTTGATCTATCAAGACTTTAAACTTCTGGTCAAAGTCCCATACTGACTCTGTAGGTAACTATTTTGTGTCTTTGAGTTCTGTTATACACTGTGATTCTGATTTAGGTTTCTTGAATTCCTTAATCATAGCACTTCTTACATCAGCAAGCGTCCTATTCTGTGCTGCTGAGTATTTCATAAACCAAGTTAAGGCTCTTTCTCTTAGTGTGGTTGCTAACTGAACCAACTTAACAACATCATCATTAATTTGTTTAATTGTCCAAATGGCTTCACATAGGAACCAGTGCTGCTTAGGGTCTTCTAGCCCTGTTCCTCTAAAAGTTGGTAGCTTCATGTCATCACCCATCCTTCTTGCGCTAGGTTGATGTGGAGGTGCTGTAGCACTGCCTCCAGGATGGTTAAACAAAGGTGTGGCTGAGGTACTAGAAGTACCGTGCGAGCTACTAGAAGGTGTTACTGCGGGGTTATACTGAGCCCCGTCTGGATTTTGCGGTGTAAAAGGGTGATAAGGGATATGAGCACTCCCTTGTCTCTCTATATGGCTCACTCTAGGAACTTGACTATCTTCTGGGCTAGACTCAAAAGAATGTTGGTCAAGGCCTAGTTTATAGCGTTTTCCACTACGAGTGCAACCAATAGCTTCAAAATCACTATCAGAATCTACGGACATTACTTATCTATGCTACTCATCAGAAGCTATGCATAGTTTTCCTTTTTCGTACAGAAGCATTTTAATCCATAAGTTCAGAGAATTTAAGAACTTACCCCTGTGTGCTTGGAAGAAGTTCCTCTCAGCTTCGCTGAAGCTCTTTCTCGTATCTACTGCAAACTTGGTGATGAAACCTTCCAGCAGACTGTTCAACCAGCAGTCTACTGCGCGGGACACATAATTATTTACCCGCTTCAGAATGCTAACTAGGTCAGGCGCCCAAGTGACGGGTTGAGAAACATTCATAGTGGGTCTAGTATCTGCTAGCTTGGCTAGCCACACATGCAACTCAAGTGAAAATGTGACAAAGAAAATTTCATGAAGGTCTGTATAAATATACTTCTGCAACCAATCTTCTGTCTAAAGGCTACAACTTCTATTTTCTTGTTCAGCGAACTCTCTAGCCTTTGAATCAAACCAGTCTTGAATTTCTTTAGCTGTAGGATTCCAATAGTACATTTCCTTCAGAGTAATAGTGTTGAAGCCGAAACCATTTGTTGGTTGAGCAAGTCTCAAGGCAACAAGTCGCAAGGCAGCAGAACGATTTGTTGGCTTAACCAACCATCAGGCAACAATCTCGCGCATCATCAGAGTAACAAGTCTCAAAGCAACGGAACCATTTGTTGGCTCCACAAGTCATAAGGCAACGGAACCATTGGTTGGCTCCACAATTCATAAGGCAATGGAACCATTTGTTGGCTGCTTTTTGGATAGACCCGGGTTTTAATGAAGCGCAGCAACAAACACCCCTTGGTGCACTGGCCCTCTCGGCATCGAGCTGCGCAGCAGCCCGAAGTCTCACCCGAAGTGGCTATGGGGGGGCTAAGGAATCAGGATTCCTTAAACTTGGAGACACGAAGACTGCAACCTTCTCCCCTCGTCCGGGAGTCCTTGGCGAGGGATGTCTTACTCTCCCATAGATTTCTTAGCGCGACAGTGCTGAAACTCGTACCAGCCTAGCTGCGCGGTCTCCTTACTTCGACGCCCGAGGCGGTCACCCTCAACGTTCAATATAATAACGTTTTCGACCCTGTGCCACGACGCAGCCACACTTCTCCAGCGCCGCAGCGACGACGTTCTACAAATTCCTTCGATACTTAACAATTATAAAGTCTAAGGAAGCTTTGAGAACATACTCAACATATTCATACAGATAACACAATATTCATGAAAGCACAGATAACAACACAGACATGCATTCATGCGAACATTAACATAACAACGAAACTTATGGAATTCACCTCCACTGGAAACCACGTCCACAGGAAGTATCTCTTATATTAACTCAAAGGGAAGTTACATAGTAATGCTGCGCACACAGCTGCAGCCTTAGATCTTTCCAGGAAACTCCATGCACACAACTGGGAGCCCTTCTCTTAGATCTACTCTCTTCCTCTATAGAGATTACAATGGTTCAGACGTCGACTTAGACAGTCTGCAACTCAGGGATTAGCTTCTCAGCTATCCAATTCTAACTCTTGTCTTCTAACAACACAGTAGAAAACAATCAACATTCAACCAACCATCTTACTAACTAAACTTCTCCCTTATCAATTATACATATATATAGGTGGCCCTGAGGGTCTCACCTTTACAAAACTGTGGGCCTTTCCCAACAGTATTCCCCAAAAACCCTAACCGCGTACATGGCTAGGTGTACTGTAGGCGCCGCTTGCAGTCATGTCGCCGCTTCCTGCAGGCTCTGTGATTTTCGGCGCAGATTGCGGGTATGGGCGCCGCTTCATCGTTTATTTCCCCATGTCCTTCGCCTTTAACACTTTGGTCCGTTGCTTTTCCTTGGTTAGAGCAACCATTACTTCTGTACTTAAGCCTTAATGAGGGTAGCTGAGCCCTCTACTCCGTTGCTTCATTTATTGCGGTAGCTGAGCTTTCTACTTGGCCACATTCATTCTTCTTTGACATGCACGCGTGAGCTCCGCGATTTCCGGTCCATGATCTGCGCTGAGCTCATCCGCCTGGCACCGTACTGCGCACTTATTTGCTTCTATCCAAATATTGGTGCTTATACAAAATTAGCACTTTCCTCTCGACACTTGTGCTTTTTCCTCAAAATTTGCAGCTTTACTATAGTTGCGGCCTATGCTCCAATAGCGTCTCACTGTAAAAACATTTTATCATGCCCAATAAGTGTGGTTCTGCTGTTATGTGCATCCCGGTTTTGATTTGAACCTGTGAGCAAGAAACTTGGACTGGTAGTGGACAGAATTGGCTTGATAAACCTAGTGGAGGGAGTAACCTCTCAAGAAGATCAAGAGGGATTTGGCTACTTTTCTATGCACACCCTGAGAGCACTAGAAAGGAATGTATGGCTTGAAGGACTGTGTGGCAGTGAAGAGAATACTTCCTTGTGTTCAGTGTGTAGGCATTGTGAGTGCCAAGCTGAATAGATCTGGGAGGGGTATCCATAGCTCTGTGGTTGAGCTCACTAGCTTAGCAATTCTTCCTTTCCATTTCCTAGCAGCCTGATAAACCCAATTGTAGATTGGCTTGGCTCATCTTGGTGTATGCTTGGCTATGTGTGAGTCTGTTGTTCCCTAATTCCTTGTAGATATCATGCCCAGCTCGGGGGTGGCAGTTGCATCAAAAGGTTTATAAGCACAACTGGCCTATGGTTGGATGGAACGTTGCAGTTGCATAGCTAGTTGCTTGGGACTACTGTTATAAGATAAGTATTCTCTTGTGTTAACTCCCCAATTATTATTTGATGAATATCTTGAATGTATGATAGATGTGTTATTGATATTATTTCCGCTTGTTTTTTTTCTTATAATTACACACTCCATATGTATTTTATATTATGTGAATGCTTGGTTAAAAGTTTAGGGGGCTAAATGCCCAATTTTAGTATCACGATCCTCTCTATCATGCTGGTATGATAGGAGGGGACGTCACATTTTGGTATCAGAGATGCTGGTTGCAGCATTGGGCCTTTATGGGCCAAATCCAATTACAATTACAAGGGAAGATCCCTTCCTAATCACCACAGGTACTAGCATCGAAACTAGTTGGCTCAGTTGGATAGTTGCAGAGGTAAGGTTACCTTCTGCTGGGCAGCAGTCATCATAGGAAGAAGAAAAGAAGGAACTCGAAAATTGTTTCAAGTGTTTTTGAAAATTTTTGTTTAAGTCTGTTTCGAGAAGAATTCGGGAAGTCATCCCGAAACTACGGAAAGATTCCGCGAGTCGTTCCGCAACGCAAAAGAGTTCGGGAAATCGTCCCGAAATTTGTGGAAGAGTTCCATGAACCGCCCCGAAACTGCGGAAGGAATTCTCTTCTGAAATTGTGGAAGGAATTATCTTCCAGAATTGCGGAAGGAATTGTCTTCCGAAACTGCGGAGGGATTCCGCAAGTTGTTCCGCAACACGGAAGAATTCGACGAACTGCTCCGAAACAGCAGAAAATTTTTCTAAGTGTTCGACGTCAAAAGGAAATTTTCAGAAGGAATTCTCTTCCGAAATTGCGGAAGGATTCCGTGAATCGTTCCGCAATGCGGAAGAGTTCGGCGAGTGGGCCCGAAATTGCGGAAGGGTTCTGCGAACCGCCCCGCAATTGCGGAAAGAATTCCAGAAAGTCTTCCGCAACTGCAGAAAGAATTCCGGAAAGTATTTCGCAACTGCGGAAAGAATTTTGGAATGTCTTCTGAAATTGCAGAAGGATTCCGTGAATCGTTCTGCAATTGCGGGAGCATTTCGCAAACCGCCCCGCAATTGCGGAAGCACTCAGCAAAACACCTCGCAATTGCGGAAGGCTTCAACAAACCGCCCCGAAACTGCGGAAGCATTCTGTGAATGGCTGCACAACTACGGAAGCATTCACCGAATCACTCCACAACTGCAGAAGCATTTGCCGAATCTCTCCGCAACTGCGGAAGCATTCACTGAATCGCTCTGCAACTGTGGAAGCATTCACCGAATTGCCTCGCAATTGTGGAAGCGTTCGGCAAACCACCCTGCAATGGTGGCAAGATTTGTAAAAAAAAATGAGGGCATTACCCTCGACCCGCCCTGCAGTGGCGCAGGGAAGCCACAAGGGGGCAATCCCCCTTAACCCCCCTTGTCCCCCCCCCCACCCTCATATGTCATCGATTGTGAGAAAATTAGATGATTTGACAAATTGTCAGCATGATATTTTCCCACATGCATGAAAGTAATTTATGAATTCCTGAGAATGTAATGCAGCTAACAATTGTGTGGATAAACACATTTTGCAGAATCACAGTTACAGTAGGGTAGCACTCTAGATAGTACAGTTGGAAATATTTGGATCTTGGTTGGGCCAAGAAAATCAACATCATGGATGATGCACAGGATCCCTATGAGCCTGAGACAGATGCCATGGGGGAGAACATATATGTTGAAAATGCTGAAACAGAATCTAATGGGAGAAGAAATCAAGAGACTCTTCCAGGTATTGCAGCCACCATGAGAAGCCTACGGGTGGAGTTGCAAAGCTGTAGAGAAGACAATGAAAGGATGATTAAAGCTCAGGAAGAGCAAAATCAGTTTAATGCAGCCATGATACAGAGTTTGACAGACATCCAAAGGCAAATAAACTTTGGGCATCAGACATCAAATCTAGAAAGGGGTGGGAGTAGTTCTAGAAGGAATTCCCGTAAGAGGGCCAGTAGCCCAAGAAGAGTTTCTACCGACAGAACATATACTCCAGAAATCTCTTCTAATGAATCATCTGAATTGGAAGAATCCATTGAGGGTTCAAGCTCTTCATCTCGCGGAAGTAGGAGGAAGAAGCACTACAAGAACAATTCACATGGGGAATTTAAGAAGGCGAAACCTCCTACATTTGATGGAGAGATAAAGTCTGGTCAAGAAGCTGAAGCTTGGCTTCTTGGGATGAGAAAGTATTTCCAAGTCCAAGACTACTCAGGAAATATGAAGGAAAGGGTAGCCATCTTCAACTTGAATGGAAGAGCATCTATATGGTGGGAACACATCAAGCAGGTGAAGAAGGTCAATGAAAGGAAGATTGTGTGGAAGCAGTTCAAGAAATACTTCAAGCAGAAGTACCTCTCTGATAGGTACTATGATGATAAGATCAAAGAGTTCCATGAGCTGAGATTGGGACAATTGACCATGGAAGAATATGCAAACAAATTCTTGGAGCTGTTAAGATATGTCAGGTACATTCGAGATGATAAGGTGAAAATTCAGCGTTTCCTAAGTGGACTGCCCCAGTCATATAAAGATAGAATTGAGTTTGATGAACCTCGAACTCTAGAGGAGGCCATAAGAAAGGCCAAGTATTGCTTTGACCAAAACAGAAGCAAACCAGAATTCCATAAGGCATGGAAGGATAGGAAAAATGAAAAGTTTGATCAAAGGAAGAAGGGGTTCAAGGCTCCTCAATTCCGGAATCAACAAAGGCAACCATCATAGGTTGCGACTAAGCCAACTAGGATGATGGGAGACAAGCCAAGAGATCCAAAGGAACCAAGAGAACCACTTCAGTGTTGGGGTTGTGGAGGAGACCACATGCTTAGGAACTGTTCACATCGGAATGGGAATGCAAATCAAGTTCACAACATCCAAAGAGATGAAATTGTGGGTCAAGTGGCGAGGACAATCCCTAGAATCTATGCAGCACTAGACAACCGCTAGGCAGATCATCAGTCAATTGTGGTTGAAGTTGAAGGTAAGATTGCTAAGCAATCTATTTCTATTTTTATTGATCCTGGATCTACTTACAGTTATGTCACTCCTAGAATTGTTGAGGTTTGTGCTTTCAAGAAATTAAAGCATGGTAAATCATGGTTAGTTCAACTAGCCACTGGAACCAAGAGAAAATTTAGTGAAATTGTAGAGAAATGTCCATTAGAGATGGATGGGATATTCACTTATGCAAATCTGAATATTTTACCACTAGGTTCCTATGATATTCTCATTGGATGGACTGGTTAGAAGCACACAAGGTTAAACTTGACTGCTACAATAAGACATTTGAATGCATGGACGAAGAAGGAAACCCGAGGGTTGTAAAAGGCATTCCAAAGGTGACTTCTGTTAGACAGGTTTCAACCATGCAGTTGAAGAAGTTTTGTAGGAAGGGATGTCAATTGTATGCAGCCCACATTTTAGAGGCAACAGAGAGTGAAACTCTTAAATTGGAGGACTATCATGTATTGCAAGAATTTAGGGAGGTTTTTCCTGATGAGATTCCAGGACTCCCTCCAAAGAGAGACATCGACTTTACAATTGAACTTGTGCCAGGAGCGGCACCAGTGTCTAAGACACCCTACAGGATGAGTACACCAAAATTGCTAGAATTGAAGATGCAATTACAAGAGTTGCTAGAAAAGAACTATATTAGGCCAAGTGTGTCCCCGTGGGGAGCACATGTTCTATTTGTGAAAAAGAAAGATGGAACACTCAGGTTATGTATTGACTACAGGCAGTTGAACAAAGTCACTGTGAAGAACAAATACCCATTGCCTCAAATTGATGACCTTTTTGACCAAATGAGAGGAGAAAAGATATTTTCAAAGATTGACTTGAGGTCTGGTTACCATCAGGTAAGAATCAAAGAAGAATATATTCATAAGACATCCTTTAGAACGATGTATGGACACTATGAGTTTGTAGTGGTACCATTCAGTCTCACAAATGCACCAGCTACATTCATGTGTCTCATGAATAATGTTTTTAGCAAGTATTTAGACAAGTTTGTTCTTGTATTCCTAGACGACATTCTCATCTATTCTAAGAATGAAGAAGAACATGAAGAACATTTGAGAATGACAATGCAATTACTAAGGGAACATAAGTTGTATGCAAAGTTGAGCAAATGTGACTTTTATAAAGATAGAATTCATTATTTGGGTCACATCATCTCCGACGAAAGAATATCTGTAGACCCTGAGAAGATTGAAACCATTATGAATTGGCTAACTCCAAGGAATGTGATTGATGTGAGATATTTTATGGGCCTTGTTGGTTACTATAGGAGGTTTATCGAAGGATTCTCCAAGGTTGCAAACCCAATCACTTCTTTGCAAAAGAAGGGGATAAAGTTTGAATGGTCACCAAGATGTGAGGAAAATTTTCAACGGTTAAAGAATCTTCTTACAAGTGCACCTATTTTGAAGATTGCAGACCCGGAAAAAGACTTTGTGGTATGTACCGATGCATGCAATCAAGGACTTGGAGGAGTTCTTATGCAAGACAACCATGTGATATGCTATGAGTCAAGAAAGTTGAAGGAGCATGAGAAGAACTATGCTACTCATGATATAGAACTTGCAGCCATAGTACATGCTTTAAAGATGTGGAGGCATTACTTAATGGGAAGAAAATTTGAGTTAAGGACATACCATTGTGGTCTAAAATACTTGTTTTATCAACCAACTTTAAATGCTAGGCAAGCTAGATGGTTGGAATTTTTGTGTGAATTTGATTTTGAAATCAAACACATAAAAGAGAAAGAAAACAAGGTGGCTGATGCACTCAGCAGGAAGGTACATGAAATGTATGTGGCAACACTTAGTACTTGCCAACCAGATTTGAAGCAGCAGATTGTTAACCATATTGTTGAGGATGAAGTATACATACAGATAAAGGACAAGTTGCAGCAGCAAGACCTTGGCAAGAAGTACGAAGGCTATCATTTGGAAGAAGGATATCAGAAAACAATTGCTACAGCAAGAAAATATTATTTCTGGCCAGGCATGAAGAAGGATGTCACTGAATATATTTCTAAGTGCATGGAATGTCAGCAGGTGAAGAGTGAACACTAACATCCAGCAGGGTTATTGCTCCCAATGCCAATTCAAGAATGGAAATGGGAAGTAATATCCATGGACTTTATTACAGGATTGCCAATGAATGTGAGACAACACGATTTCATCATGGTCGTGGTGGACAAGTTAACAAAGGCAACACATTTTATACCGATTAAGTCCACACATAAAGCCAATGCCATTGCAAATATTTTCATGAAGGAAATTTTCAGATTACATGGGTTGCCTAAGGCAATAATTTCTGACAGGGACACCAAGTTCACTTCCAATTTTTGGAAAGGTCTCTTTGCAAATTTGGGTACACAGCTAAGCTTTAGTACCGCATACCATCCTCAAACAGATGGGCAAACAGAAAGAGTAAATTGGGTGCATGAAGACATGCTACGCATGTATGTAATGGACAAACCATCCAAGTGGGAGGATTATCTACACTTGGTAGAATTTGCATATAACAATGGGAAACAAGCATCATTGGGAATGAGTCCTTATGAGGCTTTGTACGACAGAAGGTGTAGGACACCAGTGACTTGGGACAATCCAGTGAACAGAATTGTACTTGGGCCAGAATTGCTTAAGGAAATGGAACAAGAGGTTGCAAAGATCAGACATAATTTAAAAATAGCCCAGAATAGACAGAAAAGCTATGCAGATAAGCATAGGATCCATAGGGAATTCAGTGTTGGGGATCATGTGTATCTTAGAGTGAGATCAAGGAAGAGTTCCTTGAAGCTTGGGAGTTGTGTCAAGCTATCACCTAGATATTGTGGGCCATTTGAAGTGCTTGAAAGAATAGGACTAGTTGCATATAGACTTGCATTTCCTACTAGCACTAAAGCTGATAATGTTTTTCATGTCTCTTTGCTTAAGAAATATGTACATGATCCTAACCATGTGATTAATTGGGATGTGATCTAGGTGGAACCCAAGGGAGAATTCCAAACCGATCCATTGCGCATCCTAGACAAGAAGGTAACATTGCTCCGGAACTGAGCCATCGGACAGGTAAAGGTGCAATGGAAGCACTAACGGTCCCGATGAGGCTACATGGGAGCTGGAGGATGCCATGAGGGTGGCATATCCATTTTTGTTCAATTTTGATGAGCACTAAGGACAATGCTAATGTAAGGGGAGGGGAATGTAATGTCCCCATTTTGACCCCCTTTGTATTAAATCGTAAATGATGTAGATATTGTAATTTAATCATGGTGAGGAGCTCAAGGCCAAGGCCCCACCATTGATTTAGCGTTTCATGTATTGGCAATTAGAAATAGATTCCTATGGTTCTTGTGCTAGATAGGCACAATGTAAATAAGACATCATGTAAATACGAATTTTAAATGAAAATACCCACAACTAGCTATGCAATGCAACAAAGAGATGGGGGCATGATTCTACAAGGAATAGTGGGGGGAATTATTCAAACCCTTGAGCCAATGGTGTTAATCCATGTGTCAATGAGAAAACCCATAAACTACCAACTACCCATTTTGGGTTATGGACCCAATCATTTAATTCTTCCAAGAGTTGGTTGAGGTAGTTAATGCCTTGGGAATGAAGAGGTATGGCAGCCAATTTCGTGTATGGGCAAGCCATCAACCTGGGAATTCGTATTTCTGCTTCTTAGGCAAGAAAACACCCACGAAATGGTGCCCAAAGCCATTCTGAACCCATAGTCTTTTCCTTCTCATGTAGTATGAACTACGGGGCCTTTTCCCATCACGTTTTTCACCATTTTTCCTGCATTTTCCATGCATGGGAGCTCGTTTTTGCATTGGACAGTAACTGGGAGGGAAGGGCCACGATTTGGGAGTATTATGGAGGCCGTTTTTGCTCTAGAATGTCCATGGACGTTTTTTTCTGGAAACGGATTTGGCTTCCCAGGGTTGTTCCCCATCTTCCAGTTTCGTTTTTGGGTTTCCCACGTTTTTCTGAAGCTAATGAAAACCCCATCCTTGGGCGTCTCACTGTAGAAACGTTTTATCATTCCCAATAAGTGTGGTTCTGCTGTTATGTGCATCCCGATTTTGATTTGAACCTGTGAGCAAGAAACTTGGACTGGTAGTGGATAGAATTGGCTTGATAAACCTAGTGGAGGGAGTAACCTCTCAAGAAGATCAAGAGGGCTTTGTCTACTTTTCTATGCACACCCTGAGAGCACTAGAAAGGAAGGTATGGCTTGAAGGACTATGTGGCAGTGAAGAGAATACTTCCTTGTGTTCGGTGTGTAGGCATTGTGAGTGCAAAGTTGAATAGATCTGGGAGGGGTATCCATAGCTCTGTGGTTGAGCTCACTAGCTTAGCAATTCTTCCTTTCCATTTCCTAGCAGCCTGATAAACCCAATTGTAGATTGGCTTGGCTAATCTTGGTGTATGCTTGGCTATGTGTGAGTCTGCTGTTCCCTGATTCCTTGTAGAGATCATGCCCAGCTCGGGGGTGGCATTTGCATCAAAAGGTTGATAAGCACAACTGGCCTATGGTTGAGTGGAACGTTGTAGTTGCATAGCCAGTTGCTTGGGACTACTGTTATAAGATAAGTATTCTCTTGTGTTAACTCCCCAATTATTATTTGATGAATATCTTGAATGTATGATAGATGTGTTATTGATATTATTTCTGCTGTGTTTTTTTTCTTATAATTACACACTCCATATGTCTTTTATATTATGTGAATGCTTGGTTAAAAGTTTAGGGGGCTAAATGCCCAGTTTTAGTATCGCGTTGGTATGATAGGAGGGGACGCTAAAAATATTGGATTTCGTTTTAGGTCAAAAACCATAACTGCACAAAGACTGACTAGTGTGTAGCACGCAACTGTACACAGCCTAACCAGTGTGTGACATAGTAAAGTTAAAAAATTTAAACGTTTTGACTCTAAAACTCCAATTTTTGCAGAGATGGCTCTTATATTGCATGAGAGAGAGCATGAAGAAATTGATAGGGATGAAAGGGGTGACCCTTTGACTTTAGTTGCTTTGTGTCGATGCAATTTATTAAAGTTCTTCTAGACTTGAAATATGAAATCATAAAGGATTCTACTCCAAAATCTAATAAGATACTGGGATGTTGATCAAGGTGTGTTTAACCTTGAGGCAAAAAATATGGATATTAATATTGATGATATCTATTTCATCACAAGATTATCTCGGCAGGGAAAAATGAGAAATCTGAAAGGGACATTCCAAGGGGTAGGTGGCCTTTCAGTACAAGAATAAGTGAACGCTTATTGTGTTCCAGCGACCCAAAAGACTAGTTCACAAATTGCCATCTCCACCATTCTAGTTTCCCACTAAAATTTATTATGACAATAATTACCTTAGTGGTGGGCACTACAGCGTTACATTCGGCAATGAGAAATCTCATGCAAATTGGGGTAGAATGTCTTTGAGGCACAATATTTGATTAGTCTTCTAGCTTGCTGGAAAATATGAAAATACAACTTACTAAATGTAAAATAGGTAAGATGAATAAATTTGATTATGGAAGTATACTTGTATCATTCTTCTTTGAACGTGTTCCAAGTATGATCCCTAGAGTATCACTTCCACCCTTGCACTATTGTGCCAAGACTGATTCAATGGAGTGATTTATTTATGAGACATGAAGGTGGGACAACTACTACTACCTTTGATGATGAGCTCCATACTTGGTGGAGCCAACATGTTCCAGTGATAGGGGATTTTATTTACATTGGATTATACTTTCGTGGTGATCTAGACCTCATGCTTCCTCCAATTGGGGCCTGGGGTCAGATTGGTGTGTTATTATTTTTTTTAATATTTCATTTTTTTGTTTTATAGTATTTTACGGGAAATGAAAATGTTTTCTTTGGATATGAGTATTGGCAACAAAATAAAATTATGATGTAGATGTGTCATGTCCCCATTTTTTGTAGCACCATGGCCAAAACACTAACCACTCCATCCCATGGGGTTCTAATACTAAATTAATAATAAGGGAATAATTTGGGCCCAAGTTACCTTATTAATTAATTAATTTAGCTAGATAATAAATTATGGCTAAAGTATTTTGTAATAAATTAATTTAGAAGGGATGTAATGTTATTTTGAGTATTTAATTTTTATTTAAATGCAATAATGAGTTGAAAAAGGAGATAAGGTGGGACAAATAATTTTCCTGGCAAGACAAGGAAACTTAAACAAAAAACCAGCACAAAGCAAGAATCAGTGAAAAGCAGGAATTAGTGTAAACAGAAGGAAAAGCAGAAAGTAAAGAAAAGCAAAAAGAGGCAGAAAAGAAGGAAAGTTATCAAAAGAAAAAAAGAAAGAAGTTTCCTAATTTGTGCAACTCAAGAAGGATTAGAAACATCCATAAAATCTATAGGGTCCAAGTTTAACAAGTGAGGGCACATCCATGAGGCTAAGTGGGTCCAAACCCAATCCAGCTAGTCAAGGAAACATCCATGCCTCTTCCAATTCAAACTTATAATATGATAATCTCAACAATGAGGAGAATATTATATAAAATAAGGAGGAGAACTCCATTTCACATCTTTTGGCTAGTTATATTTTGGTGTTGAAATCTATTAAGGTCTCAATTCTACTTGGTAGATGTGCCCCTAGTCTCAGCTGGGAGATGTGCCCCTGCTGCTTCCACTAGATGATTCATTAGTTACATGCTTGGATGATGGAATTCAGACATTTTAAATTATTTTTTTGTAGGTCTTGAAGTTAAATCTAGTCTGATTTCAGATCCAGAACAATATTTATGAATATAGTAGTTCGAATCTATGAGGTTTTCCAATTATTCTCAATGCTAGTTGTTCCTACTGAAATATGTCAAGCATGAACCTCTTCTAAAAGGAATTTCGACTTATATATGATGTAATGAATGTCATTTTAAGCTTATGATGTTATTCTAGAACTTTTGTAATGCTAAATTTTGATATTTACATCATCTTCCAAAACCTACTCTAGATTTGCTTCCAAATTGTCTAGTTTTCAGTAAACTTCCAATAATTGAACTTCTGCTTAGTTAAATATCATTCTGTAAGTTCATAGAGTTAATTAAGATCATAATGAGCATCATACATGTCATAATTTTTCAATTATATTTTCCTTTATTCCATTTAGAAAATCTTGAATATTGACTAGTTGTGGAGTCCTAGTATTCCCAAATCTTCTCTGTGATCCCAAAATTCACCAAACCAGGTCTGAACTATAATTTTGAAGTATGATAGAGGGATTAGGGATTTAACAGAATCTATCCACCTTATTATTTCACCCCAATTTAGTTGAAGGATCTACAGTTTTCATATGTTGGTGTACCCAGGAAGCTATGGAGTAGACTTCAACGACAGTTGTTGTCAAGACATAAATGGTCCCAGTAATTTATGCAAAGGATTCTGAATTTATATTAGCCCCTATTTTTTATGCTTATGCACACATATCCTTAGTCATATCAGAGTCTCAAATCCATCTATTCAAGTCTTGGGATGGTTTAATAGTGATAATATCTAGCTGTGTCTTGAATCTTGTTTCAAAACTAGTTACTAGTTTCACAATTTTCCTTATCTCAATCTTTGTGTTTAAGCCAATATATCCAAGTAATGTGATTAGGGATATTACAATGGTATCAAATCATGGTCCTATGCACCTGTGAGCATCAATACCAAGCTCTGTTTCTCAGTTAGAGAAGAAAGTTGCATTAGAGAAAATTTAAGGTCTAAAATGGGCCTTATAAGAAAACATGTCATGGATGAGCATGAGATGAGTAAGATATTTTAAACCAATAGAATTTTAGTATTTTTGTCAACCATGACGGTTGAGTTGTACCTATAGAAGTGAATGCTGCTTATGTGTCATATTTTTATTTGACAATAGCTAACTCCATATAAATCTCACATTGGTTAAGATTTGAAAAATTAATCTCGAAATATGATAAACATACTTGAAATAATAAATATAGAATATTTTATAATATGACCACTTCCAAGTCCTTTAAATCTTAGATCTATCATTTATTAAAATGATAGTGGAGTGATTTTGAAATACTAAATCACATTTATATAATTACTCTTTTAAAAAAAAAAAAAAAAATATTTAATTATAAATAAATTTACCTTGAAATACTAAATAAAAATATATACTTAATTTAAATATTTAGTTGGTGGTTTTAAATATTACATTCTTGATTAATAAAATTAAAACTTTAGTATTTTAAAATAAAAATTTATATTATTATTATTTAAAAATATGTTATTATAAAAAATCTAAATATACTTAATTACTATATTGTAAAATGACTAAAACATTTAAATACTAATGTAAAATAAAAAAATCAATGTATTTAATATTACTAAATAATATCTAATAAATTCTATATAAAAATTAAAATAAGAAAAATATAAAAGATTAAATTTTTTTCATAAGTTTTATATAAAATTTTAATTAAATTAAATTATGAAGTTCCTCATGGATTCTTCATCTCTTCCTAATATACAGTTGATCCAATTGCATCCGCTATTTAAAAGATTGGACATTTATTAATCTCATTTCTTTAAATAATGTTAATTTGATGCAACTCCCACCTTTTTAACCTAGTAAATTTTGGTTTAACCAACATTTAATTAGACTCCTAGTATGGAATAATAAAAAATAATGGAAAAAATTATTAAGAATCTAAGACAATAGGTCAATAAGGCTATCGTTGAGGTGACAATAACTCATCCTCAAACATTACAATAAGAAAAAAAATAATAAATAAAAACAAATAAGGGGTCAAAGAGCTCAAACGGGTTGTTGAACCAAACAAACCGCACGCACTAGTAGGAAATAAGGGCTCAAATAGTTTGTTGAACCAAACAAACCGCCCGTAGTAGCAGGAAAAACCCCATGTTATCATTTGTTGCTACTTTTATTTGCTATTATTCCCATCTCATGGACGAAAGCTCATAAAAAAAGGACCATATATAGTATATAAAATTATCTAAAATTATCACTTGAGTACTCACATACAGACAAAGGTAGAGGTTCAGGAGGAAACGGTGGGAGAGGTATTGGAAGCACAGCACAGGCATAGATAACAATTGATGGAGCTGACTCGAACTTACTTTTTTCTGGGCGGTAGGAGCAGTCAGGTAACTAAGTGGGTAATAACTTATAAGGAAGATAATATTTCTGGGCGTGACTGCTGAAGCGTGGAGCTGTTTGACTACTAAAGCGTGGAGATGATAAATCCCCTTCATTTCTAGGTGTGATTGCTGAAGCGTGGAGCTGTTTGCACGGTGTGACAAAATCGTGGCTTCATCTTCTTCATTCTGTAGCTAAATATTGTATTTTTGCCCAATGATAAATCCCCTTCACTTCTGGGCATGACTTCTAAAGCGTGGATTGCGGGGTGTTCCTTCACATCTTCTGGGAAACTTCAAATCAACTTTTAACTTCACTGCTATGACTACCATTCTGTTGGCAGCTTGTAGACTTGACAGTGGGCTCATCATTAAAGAATATTTGCAAGGGATTTAACTCCAACACAGTGGGGAAAAGATTTATTTCTCCTTCTAGGGGGATACCACCACTCAAATCTGCAAGGAGAAATCGATTCCAGGTAAGTATTGAAATGATTAAACAATAAATCTATCAGTATAGGCATTGTTTTTCATGTATTTTCAGTACTCTGTTATACTTGTTTATATGCCAAACTCATGAATATTAAGCATTTTTGGAAGTTGATCATAGAAAGAAATAGAGCCTTTCGACAATTAGAACTAGTGAATCAGTATCTTCATTTTGTAATACCTCAGACATTCATAGTCATTCTCTTGTTTGTATTAAGAGGTTGAGTGGTTAGGTTGTATCCCTTACCTTTTTTTGAAATTAAATACAAAAAGTGCCCATTCTTGTTAAAAAAAGCATTGTTACAAACTAATATTATAGTAAGGCTCAAGGCCAAAACAATCACCAACAATTCTCCTATTCATCTAACTGCCTTACTTTTTTTACACGCTCTCTATCTAACTAGCTAACCCTCTAGTATAGAATGAATCCTTTACATATATAACTATGCCTTAATGTGGGAAGACATGACTCTACTATGATGTTAGAATAACTTCTAGTCATCATTAATGAACCAATTGATGCCTTCTTTATTCTTTATCTAGGCGCCCTTGTTCCTCTACCTTTTTGCCCCTTGATTACTTGGGATCCTACCTACCGATCCAGTTCTTATCTTCTTCCTATGCTAGTGATATTTATTATGCTATGACCTTTCTCCTAGGTAGTTCAACTACTTTATAACTATTCTACTGTGCTGTCAACACCATGTTTTCCATTAAAAATGAAGGGCCCAACAATCCCTGACCACACCTACTGACTCACCCTTGATTCAACTTTGGATTATTTCTCTAAATGAAGGGCCCAATTCTAGGACTAATGCCAAAACTTCGTTATTGAACTAGAAAAACTATTCCAGTTCCTTGGCCCATTTTATAACTAGAATGTTTAAATAAACTAGATAATTTTTAGCTTGGTCATGGTTTGGAACCTACAACATGATTTCTTGGATGCTCTCCCAGTCTATTTCAACAAACAACTATAATTTTTGTAGTGCATGATTTTGTTTTTCTACTATTGGCATGAGATGGTGCAATATTCCTTGAAGCTCCCTCACCGATTGGTACATCCTATCCAACTCTTCCTCATTTTATTGAATTTCTTGAAGCTTTTGTTCCTTCAATTTTGGATCTAGGATGGTGTCACTCTCTACCTATAGTGCAACAATTTGTTATTCAAATGCTTTTGTTAGTTGCTCCCATCATTTGACCTATAGTTAGTGGTTCTCCTGCCACAACTCTGTGCATTCCCATTCAATTTGTTGTAGCTTGTGGCCTATCTCCATGGCCATGATGATGTGCGACTTGGATAGGGAATCAATGGGAATTTATCCCACATCTAATGGCTGAGATACCTAGGAATGCAATGGCACATGTGGGTTCATTCAAGTAAATAGTACCAATACAATTGATGCAAATGGACAAGTTTGTGCAAATTTCCATAGGGATAACCCCATAGAATCGGAAATCACTGAATGGGAGCAAGAGTGAATGTGCTAGTGACAGAGGCACCTTCCCTAAACTATCCATTTGGAACCCCTTAAGAAATTTCTGGCAGATTTCTCAATGGACAATCTCAAGTGATAACAATCTGAAATTATAATCTTAGGAGTGTTACCTGCCAAACCTGCACTTTAGACTCTAAATTGCTACTAAGGTGAGAAAGTGGGGTAAGGGCTCTAGTAACTTTACCTATTGTTGCAATTCTATGCCAATTCCTTTGTTAGGATCCTATATATTTCTATGTTGTTCATTAAGTTATTTATGCATTCTAATATAAATTTCTGAGTTAAGCATATTACAGCCTTCAGCTGGAGCAAAGTCTTTTATTTGAATTTGTATTAAGACAACCATCTCTATGACCTGTAATAGGGAAAGAAGTCTTGACTGCTTGGGGCTTCTTCAGTGGCATCTGGGTGGACATCTCCACTAGTTGTGTCACATCTATCACTACTTCATGTTGATGTATATGTAACTTCGGAATGTATTTCACATATATGTATATTGTATTCCTATAGAGATGTTATTATTCCTCTATACATAAGTGGTTGTATTCCTATAGAGATGTTATTATTCCCCTATATGGAAGTGCTGTCATTTATATTGTAAGTGTCGTAACTGATACTTGATGGGTTATTAGACCACCTTGTTGGGGTCGGCCCTGTATAAGTCATGTGGGTCAAAGGGTTATTAGACCACCCTATTGGGGGTCGGCCATGTGCGTCAAAGGGTTATTAGACCACACTAGTGGGGGTTGGCCTAGTCAGCATTATGTTAAGTGGTTAAGTTGAGGTCGACCTAGTTGAGTAAAGGTCAAGTCAAGTTAGTGTATAAATAAAGAGTGTGTCTCTCTCATTTCACACATTCTATTCTCTCACTCACACTGTGGAGAGTGGGGCACTTGTGGAGGAGGAGGCTTTGATGCTAGGAGAAGACTATCTCTTGTATTC
Source organism: Larix kaempferi (assembly GCA_027924585.1). Taxonomy (NCBI): domain Eukaryota; kingdom Viridiplantae; phylum Streptophyta; class Pinopsida; order Pinales; family Pinaceae; genus Larix; species Larix kaempferi. The sequence goes on from BSBM01001975.1 coordinate 197,505, forward strand.
TGGTTGTATCATTGCTCTATCTATCTCTGAGGAAGTTATTGGGGTTTTTCACCTTTATGGTTTTCCCCAAGTAAACTCGGTGTCTCTTTTGTGCTTGCATTATTGTGTCCATGAATGATATGCTGTAGATTTGCTGTACATGTTGTTTTATCAGTAAAGATCCTAGATCAAATTCAAGTAAATTCTGAAAATTTAACATGGTATCAGAGCTAACCTAAAAGAAGGCATGATATGGCATGTATGACACTTGTTGCACTTACGATGCTAGGGCTTGATATAGCAAAAACCAGTCATCGTAGCACTTTCGCTATAAATCTATTTTGGAAAAGGTTTCGGATCTGAAATATTTATAGGTCGAAGATTAAATCCCCATGTACCTTGTGTCCAAAGGAAAACCTCTAAATATTTGTACTTTGGGATTTATGATCTGTACAATATAGGGTTTCTGCCTCTTCCAGATATGAGTCAAAATCAGGTGACCTTGGGAAAAAGGTCATAACTTGGGCTAGGAAGATCCAAATTAAATTTAGTAAAAAGTGACAAGTAGTACACAGACTTTACTATCTCAAGAAACTTTTTCAGAGGCCGAAGGTGAACCAGTGACACATGGCACGCCGTACAAGTTTGCTCTCCTGTATTATCTCATAAACAGGTCACGTTGCGACACTTGGCATAACTCTGTCTCAAAGAATCCAATTGAGATCAGACTTGTCGGGATGGAAATATAACAGGCCAGGATATCTCAAGAAAATTTTTCAGACCATGTGGATTGAAAAGTTAGGAGTTACACCATAAATAATCAGGTACATATTTCTATCAAAACAGAATTATTTTTAGTACCTTCATTCATGGCTTCCGAAATTTAGGGCTTTGGAGAAAGTTGGAATTTTTGTAATCGAAGACCATGGCTGAATGATACTCATCAAAATAAAAATTTAGAGACCAAGATCAGAATTTTTGGTTGGGAAGAAGGCTGGGCTTGATCAGACCTTAGTTCGGGACTTTGATCAGAAAAGTGGAAAATTAGGGCTTCTATAAAAATGGGAATTTTTGAAATCTATGACCACGGCTGGAAGATCCTTAGAAAAATAGAATCTTAGAGCTTTGGATCAAACCTTTTGATTGGGCAGAAGAGTGGACTTCATCAAACCCTAGTTCAGGATCACGTTCAGTGAATCTGGAAGTTTCAAAGGCAAAATTGAGGAGTGAAACTTTGCAGTTTTCAAATTATGAATATAGCAGCTTGATTAGCTCATCAAGGCGCATATTTCTATCCTTTCGGAAGTTTGAAATTCAAATTTTGAATTTTTGGGGTTTCTCTGACAAACCCATATCTAGCTCCAGGTCCAATTCTTGCAAATCAAGTGGATTGGGTTAATCCTAAAAGAAGATGGATTGGTCACCTGCATAAGTGAAGAAGTTCCTATTTCAGAGGGAGATGAGGCTAAGGCCTTACATAAAAATATTACAAGCGATCTCGACAGGTATGACTCATCGAGGTATGTTTTGAAATTTGTTCATGATTAAGTTTATGGTATGTTTGTCTTCATGTTATTACGGTTAGTACAATCTTGATTTTAGATTTGTCGTATCACCTTAACAAAATTATGAATGCATGATAGAAGATATTCATTGGTTAGGGTGTTGAAACTTATGATTGTACTAATGCATTATGGTGTTGTATGAGGTTTATGTTGTCTGCTAACATAAAAGGTACACCAAGAAAGACAAATCATGTTCTACTTCAAGAACATGTGATCATGGTGACATGAAGACAAGGATTCATCCATTGGCATGGATCACATAGAAGATCTACTTTCGAGGTATGTATAACTTGGTTCTACAATGGTTAACTTATGAGACATGCAGGTTACTAGCACAAGTCACTGAAGAGAACCAGAAGACATTATGCGGGTATGTTAGACATAACTAGCTAGCATGCTAATCCAGGTATGTTTTTCCTATATCAAGCTAGAATCCTACCTTGTGTTAGGATCTTATACTATTGTGTTGTTGATAATGATTATTCATGAAGTCATAGGTTTGAATAATCATGGCTATATGCATATTATGTTTCTTACCATAATTGATGATATGACTAACCAAAAGAATCATGAAGGTATAGGTTTGAATAATCACAGGTTTTATGCATATTATATCTCTTATCTTGATTGATGATTCAACTAACCAGAAGAGTCCTATGATCAAATAAGAAAATGTATGAGTAAAAGAAGACTTCCCTGAAACCTTGAATACTAATGTTTATTATCTGTGAATGATCATGAATATACATGTTTAAGATTATTGTGTTTTTATAGTATTAAGATTATACTAATAAATGTGTGATTATGTATGAGACCTCAAGGATAACACAATGATGATACTAATAAGCCTACATAGTGATTAAGGATGGATGTAAGTTCAAGGATAGGTAATCCAGGAAGCAAAGATCAAGAGGGAGCACACTCCAGTTGTTCCTACAAGAAAGCAAAGGAGCACACTTCAGTAGTTTCTGCAAGGATGCAGATATTCAGAGGGAGTTGACCACTTCTCACAATCCACATAAGAATGGAGTTGCAGAAAAGAAGCAAAGACTGAGAGGGAGTCAACCCAACAAACAAACAAAGATAAGTATTTGAATTGTCATTACTTGCATATTTTATTGTTTAAATAATACTATTCAATAATGTATATACTGATGTTCCTAGAATTAGGTTGTGTATTATGCATATTAGAATAGTTACATTGATGAACAGTATACTACTAATATGCATGGGTAAGTAGCCTATGGAACTGTACAACATTCCATTGCTACTTATCTAGAATGAAACCTCTTTGCTGACATGTTGGGATTTGTGCACACTCTTAACAATGTTATGGTAGAGATTGGAAGGCATCTAGAAAGTTATGGGATATGGATAAATGTTGTATTGAAGCATTGGCTAAGATAATTGCATGACTGTATGACATATTTCTTTATGTGTAAGAATTTTTTCTGAAAACTATGAGATGTTTTCTAATCACGCAATTTAACTTGTTGTGTAGGAAAGATCATATGCCATCACCTACAAAAGAAGAACTACAACATTTGTTCAGCAACAAAATTATCTATTGAAGATATTGAAGTTCCCAGGATATGGGAAGCATGCCATGATCTGTCGATCATAAAGAATGATGTTTGGGATGTAGTCCCAAGACCTGAAGGGAAGTTTGTTATGACTTCCATATGGATCTATCAAGATCAAGCATGCTGCAGACGACAGCATAGAGAAATATAAAAGTGATGAAATAGAAGATACACCAGATGGATTTCAAGACAGCTTTCTTGAATGGTGTAGTTGAATAAGAAGTGTATGTGGAGCAGCCACTTGGTTCTGAGACACATGATAGGAAATCATATATGTGCAAAACTTGGTATGGTAGGATAGGCAGCTTTCTATCCAGTTTGGTCTTTACCAAGAGTAAAGTGGGTTCCAACCTTTACTACAAGGTTGAGGAAGGCAATCCAGTGATACTACTATGTGGATGACCTGTTTGTATCATGTGAGGATAGATTGAGTGCCGACACACAGCGAAAGCTTGCTGCTAAGTTCGAGTTGAGGAACTTGGGGATGATGCACTATTTGTTTTTGGCATGGAGGTGTGGCAGAGTGATGGAATCTTCCTTGGACAAGGGAAGTATGCAGTAGAGATCCTTAAGAGGTTCAGGATGATGGACTACAAGGCTATGGCCACACCTATGGCATCGAACCTGAAGCGTCTGTGTGATCCTTCATCTGAGCCAGTTGATATCACTATGTATCGTCAAATGATTGGGTCCTTGATGTACCTGACGAACATGAGACCAAATATTTGTTGTGCAGTGAACACATTGAGCTAGTTCCTGACGGATCCGAGGAGTGTTCACCTGGTTGCTGTAAAGCATGTTCTGAGGTACCTGAAGGGTACAGTGGATTATGGGCTCAAGTATGAAGCAAATCAAAAGTTTAACCTGCAGGGTTATGTTGATTCAGATTGGGCTGGCAGTGCTGTAGACAGGAAGAGCACATCTGGGTGCTACTTCAGTATGGGATCAGGTGTGATCTCTTGGTTTAGCAGGAAGCAGTCCTGCATATCACTGAGTACAGCTAAGGAAGAGTATGTTGCATCCTGTTCATCTAGTTGTGAGGCAGTATGGCTATGGAAGCTACTGTCTGAGTTATTTGATCTCTCGTTGGATGCTACTGGTATCTTCTGTGATAACCAGAGTTGTGTGAAGTTGTCCGATAACCCAGTGTTTCATGATAGGTTGAAACACATAGAGATCAAATATCACTATATCAGGTATATGGTGCAGAAAGGAGCTGTGAAGCTCCTGTATGTTGCGACGGACGAGCAGATTGCAAATGTGCTGATGAAGCCACTAGCTAGGGTGAAGTTCGAGTACTTTAGAGAGAGGCTTGGCGTTCTTCAGATCGAGGACACTTCAAGGAAGAAGTGATGGACACATTTGCTGAAGCCATTCCAAGCATGTTGGAAGGAGGATCCTTCACATGGCTGTGGATGTAAGCGCTAGATGACGAGCATCAGGATGATGTTCTGGTTTCTGCTTGGATATGATCAGTTGGATCATTTTTATATATGTATGTACGCATCATGTTAGATGCTGGATATGATCAGTTGGATCATTTTTATATATGTATGTATGCATCATGTTGGATGCTGGATATGATTAGTTGGATCATTTTTATGTATGTATCCATGCATCATGTTGGATGTTGGATATGATCGGTTGGATCATGTGTATGTATTTTGTATAAGCATCATGTTGGATGCTTGGACCATGTATCTGTATATGTATCAGGTGGATACATTGTATGATCAGGTGGATCATGTATGGTGATATGTATCATGTATTTGTATCAGGTGGATACACTGTATGATCAGGTGGATCATGTATGATGATATGTATCAGGTAGATACTTGGTATGCATCAGGTAGATGCATTATATGATCAGGATGATCATGGATGACGAGCTTCAGGATGTTGCTCCAGATGACATGCAGCAGGATGTTATAGTGATGATCAGGATGATCATGTGTACATAAGGATGATGTATGGTGAGTATCAGGTTGATACTCTGTGGCCGTGGAACAAGTTGTGCAGATAAGCATGTAATTTGTGCCCTGGGAAATTTGCAGATGGTTTTTTGAGGTTTTTCCTATGGCATGTAATTCGTACCTTGGGACATCTGGAAAATGCTCTTTCGAGGTTTTGCTTGGGAGGACATATAATTTGTGCCCTGGGAGATCTGTAGATAGTCTTTCGAGGTTTTGCCTATGGCAAGTAATTTGTGCCCTGGGATATCTGGTAGATGCTCTTTCGAGGTTTTGTCCTATGGCATGTAATTTCTGCCCTGGGAGATCCGATAGGTTGAGCCGTGTGCTCGTAATCAGTCCTGGGATGCTCTTTCGAGGTTTTGCCATGACCACATGTAATTTGTGCCCTGGGAGATCCAATAGGTTGAGCCTTGTTCTCGTAATCAGTCCTGGGATGCTCTTTCGAGGTTTTGTGGTGACCACATGTAATTTGTGCCCTGGGAGATCTGATAGGTTGAGCCTTGTGCTTGTAATCAGTCCTGGGATTCTCTTTCGAGGTTTTGTGGTGGGGTCACATGTAATAAGTCCTGGAGATCTGGACAGGATGAAAAAGGCCTAAGATGCTCTTTAGGGTTTTTTCTAGTCAAGAGACTCTTTTAAGGTTTTGTGACGCACGTAATAAGTCTTGAGATTTCCACAGTATGGCCAGTGATGACGAAGACCTACAAGTGGTGGGCCTACATCCAGTATGAAAAAGGACTGGCTCTGTAGAACTTCCTATGACGAGTAGATTCAGAGATTGATTGAGATAGTAGTAGCAGTGACGACGATGATGACTCGATGATGATTATCCAGTGATGATGATCTAGAGAAGATGACTTATGCTAGAAGACCTGTGTCGAGAAATACCTTCCTAGTTAAGAGGGAGTGTTGATGTATATGTAACTTCGGAATGTATTTCACATATATGTATATTGTATTCCTATAGAGATGTTATTATTCCTCTATACGGAAGTGGTTGTATTCCTATAGAGATGTTATTATTCCCCTATATGGAAGTGTCGTCATTTATATTGTAAGTGTCGTAACTGATACTTGATGGGTTATTAGACCACCTTGTTGGGGTCGGCCCTGTATAAGTCATGTGGGTCAAAGGGTTATTAGACCACCCTATTGGGGGTCGGCCATGTGGTTCAAAGGGTTATTAGACCACACTAGTGGGGGTCGGCCTAGTCAGCATTATGTTAAGTGGTTAAGTTGAGGCCGACCTAGTTGAGTAAAGGTTGAGTCAAGTTAGTGTATAAATAGAGAGTGTGTCTCTCTCATTTCACACATTCTATTCTCACACTCACACTGTGGAGAGTGGCGCACTTGTGGAGGAGGAGGCTCTGATGCTAGGAGAAGACTATCTCTTGTATTCTGGTTGTATCATTGCTCTATCTATCTCTGAGGAAGTTATTGGGGTTTTTCACCTTTATGGTTTTCCCCAAGTAAACTCGGTGTCTCTTCTATGCTTGCATTATTGTTTCCATGAATGATATGCTGTAGATTTGTTCTACATGTTGTTCTCTCAGTTAAGATCCTAGATCAGATTCAAGTAAATTCTGAAAATTTAACACTTCATCTCCCATCCATGAGCCTTCAACTACTATGACTATAGAAGACATCAAGAATGCTTGATGTGGTGTTATTGGTGTTCCTAAAGTCTACCCCTTTTCTCCAACTGGGCTCATAGGTGGTTGTTCCATCAATGCTTTTCTCTTTAGTTATTGTGTTAATGGAAACAACTCTCTAACTAGGATCAACATGTGCTTGTGCTCCTTGTCATCCGAATGTAACTTATTCTTAGGGAATAGGAAAAAGTTACATGTCTCATTAGTGATAGTGGTGATGCCTGTCCATATTTACACCTCCTGAATTGAGTAAGGATCTATAATGTAGGGAACTGTACTGACCTCCACTCTATCACCACCTTCTATGATAGGTCAAAGGTATCTATTATTCTTGGTCACCTAAAATTAAACCATTTTTTTATACTAGTTGATAAACCTTGGTGTGAGTCTCGGCTGGGTCACTTCCACCATCTTCTCATGCCCCTAAATGAATGCTCCATTGTTGTAATCCTAGTGGTACACATCTTGTCACACCCACCAATCATGATTATTATTCTCTCTAGCCACTGTACCTCATATCCCCCCGTTAGTGGCTCCCAATATAACATGGTAAAGGATAATAAGAAGTATCCCTAGTTGAATGCATGCATCTTGTTGTATGTGGCCTTGTAAATGGAATTAACTAAGTCATTGAGGAATAATTGGGCCTAGTAGAGGATTCAACCCTAGGTGCATGGCTCCGTTGGTAACAAAGTGTCAAATGTACACTCTCCCTTTTTCTGTTTCCACATGATGTGGATTTACACTCTATCATGCTTACTAATGGGATTAGAGCTTTCAGTGAATATTGCAATGTTTGAAATGAGCAATTCATATTTGATAAATTATTGATGGCTTCTATGTTGGAGTTTACAAATCTAAAAATTAAACCATAAATGTCGATGTAAGTTTAAATCTGGTTGGAAAAGCTAGAAATTAAGTACAACAACTTTATTCATTTTGTTGGTAATGAGCATAAATACAAATTGATATCTTTAAGGGCTATTTTCCACTGCTTGATAAGTTATGATAAGTTCATTATTAGATTTCGGATGTTTTATCATGTACTTTCTTACTTTTTTTGTCAAGATTTAGTCAACTAAAATTTGAATAAATCCTGCACATTTTGATGCAGTGTAAAGTACCATGTAAATTTCTTTATGGAAATTTTTTCTTACTTACTTTAATTTACTTGAAGTAGCCAATTTAATTTAATTAGTAAATATCTGACTCTTTGAATTGGTCACAAGTAAAGTAATTTGAGGAAAAGTTCATACTATAAACTATTCTTCCAAATCTTTTCAAACTTTGTTGTCTACAAAAATACAAATAGAAAAATTTAGCAATATATATTATGTAATTGCTAGTTAAAATGCTTGCATAAAATGCAATGTGTATTTTTATATATATCTTGTAATTGCTAGTTAAAATGCTTGCATAAAATGCAATATGTATTTTGAGTGCAACTAGTGGTACTAAAGATGACGTGCTTGCAAATAATTTAGTGGCCTAAAAACATAGTACTGTACATTTAGTAGGTTTGATTGGTTTGTGTGATTGCAAGCTTCTTTACTAAGATTGAACACAACAATTTCAAATAATAACCGAAAGTTACAGCTAAAAATATTTTTTCTCGTTTTTCTCAACCATGTTAATATTTATCTTTGATGAACTCTACATCACCTATGGCTTTATGACTTTAAATCTGTCATAGGCAGAATGAATCTTCCTGTCAATCCATTTATTTCAAGGCATGAATCTAGCTCTGAACTAAACCTATGGCATTTGAAACCATTTTTCTGTACTTTTATCTCTTAAGTTGTTTTAAAAACCGGAACTGAAACCAGCTGGTTCAGTTGGTTTTACCATAAAGGATGACAGACTGACCCTTGAACTGGTTCGGTGATTAGTTCTGTAGAAATAAGGTAAGTTACCTCAATTATCCCACTTGATGGGCCGACTATACAATGGGAGAAGCGTATATAATTCATCAGCCCTAGGGCCTCACTTCTATGGCAAATAATACATTTCTATTGCTTGAACATAAACAGGGATTGATCTTAGCACAAATGATAGAATTGGGTCCCATACTCTAGGAGGTGTAAGCGGCTACAAGTGCAGGCATTAGTGTGTCTCCTACTAGTCAAGGCATGGGGATAGGTGGCACTTTTGTGGCTTCAAGTAAGCAAGTCAAGGGCGGTGGCCCTCTTGTGGCTACTAGTATAAATACTTATTCTTAGAGAACCTTGTTATAGAATCATTACATATATGCTGGTATAAATGGCCTCCAGGACATAGAATTTGCTAACTGAAATATGTGTCAAATTGGAGCTGAACTTAGTGCCAGGTGAAAGCTCTCAAAACCCACATATCCTGCTCATTCTATCATTAGGATACCCCAATCTCTTCATACCTCAAAAATTCTCTAGACAATTGGTAAAAATCATAGCCTTTTTAGTCTGACTAGTAGAATACTCATAGTGACCTGAGTATTGTTTTATGATGACCAAATTGACTGTAGGTCTTTTCAAATGTAGGTTTCTTGAAAATTTCTACATAGATCAAACTTTCAACCATGTCTCCAAGCTTATGAGATACCATCATACCTATTCACAAAGCCATAAAGATGTTGATCACCAAACCTCATCAACCTCTTTCCAAAAATCAATGCATAATATAACACCCATATCATCAGCTAGGTCCACCCTTATATTGGTTAAAAAATATGTCTATCTCAATCTTGCAATCATCCCTTTATCAGTTCTTTGATGGTCCAAAAATAAGTTCTTTAAAGGTTCTCAAGACAGCCTTCAAAAAAATTTATAACAACTTTTCATATGTCTTAGAATTAGTCCTTCGGTGATAGTTTAATCATTAGTTCATGAGCAGTATTTTATCAATCCAATGTAGCCCTTCGAAGAGTCCTTATCAACTGTACATGCACAGATCAATGCTAACCTGAGTCTGCTTTCAGAGTTAATGGAGTAATTCTCCAAATGTTCTCAAGAAATTTTATAGTACCCTAAGACATATTCTTCATTTTTTATCTTTTTGTAAAGCTTCAAACCACTTCTAGATGTTGTTTCAAGGGAAAGACATACATTACTTGGACTACAAATTCATTTGGTTTAAATGCTGCTCCATTTCATTACTTCAATTCTGTTAGCAACAGTTCTTACAACAATGTTCACATCTTCTTGGAAACATCCGATCAGATTTTAAATCTTCTTAACAAATATTTTTCAAATGTTCCGTCACATCAACTGTCTACGAGCTATTTTTTACTATCTTTTCTTGCTCTCATTTTCTTATAAGCAAACCAAATTCTATCAAAATTAAGTTCTAAACAGTTCTTGAAGAGTGTGCTAGAAATGAGTCCATAGCTTTGAGCCTTTCAACAGTCCCTAATTGTATGTTTTATAACAACCTTCAACAACATAAAAACTACATCTGAAATAGGTAGAAAGTATAATCTTTTCACATTTTTATGTATTACTTGTTAGTATTCATTGGATTTGTATAATTATAAAAAAATTAACTTATCATCACTTCTTTGTTTGTAGGTCTCTTTCATGAAAAGATGTCAAATCGACGTCCAAATAATAAATTGAGTTCAATTGTAGTCTACAATAAAAAGGACAATGAAGGGAGTTTGATTCCTTTGAAGTTGTCTATTGGCGATTGGGTTACAATGAAACCATCTAGAAAGGTGATCATAAGGTGAAAAGGAAATACCTAGAAGATGTTGAACGACATTGGAAGGCCATTGTGAAAGGGTTTAAGATGGAAGGACAGAGAAAAGTGAAAGAAGTGCTTGTGGCTCATGTATATGACAAGAAAGAGATTCAAAAGGAGTCCATTTCCAAGCAACCAAAGTTTCCTCAAATCAAAGCTAATTGTAAGTATTTATCATTTTATTTCTTATATATTTCAATTATACAAAAACTTATTTCATGATATTTTTATTTACATTTCTAATGGTTATATGCTCATAGGTTTATGCATCTCAAATTGGGAGGAATGGGAGCCGATTGAGTCTATCACTAGCAGTTTTGAAGTGGTGCATTCAAAAATTGGTGAATTAATAAACTCTAACAAGGATGATAAATGGCTAAATAATGAACGTATTTGGTTTTCCAAGTACAACTACATCCTTCCAAGAAGAAGCAGAGCATGTGGAGAACTCCAGGAAATCCCATTACCAACATTTCAATCCCATGAGTGGCCAAATATAGAGCATACAGTTCTAAGCTCTTTCCGGTATAAGTTATTTTCAGAGGTACAAGTTGGAATGAAGGAAAGTGGAGGCATAGGTGTGCATTTAAGGATATTCATGCCATTTTTGGTGTTTCGATAGTTTTTCCAGAATGAAGAGTCACTCAGGGAAACAAACAAAATATACATGACATCATCACCTTCCGAGGAACTATTATCGAATATTTTCCATTATGGTTGGGATACAAGAATCCATGACAAACATGGGGAAGAAATTGAATGTCGGGTAAATCATGCCAAGATATCATTTAGGTGAGCTATGTTTATGTCTCATGTTATGAATCCTAATAGGATAAATTGAAATGTCTGTATGTTTCTACTAGTTATATTTTCTGTGATGTTGCACCCATTATTGTAGGCATTGGATAACGAGACAAATGTTATATATTTCATTCAAGTTTCGTCGATGGAGATACGTTCATGTATCAGGACAATGGAATTGGATTCCAATAGAGCAAGATGATGATGATGGAACATATTCTCCTATCATACTAGTGGATGTCTTGAAAGATGGGAAATGCTTTAAATCCTTGACAGTGGAAGAAAATTGGACATTATTTGAAGTGAGACAACAATTGGAGTTGGAAGATGTCAATGATTTCAAGTTTTTTCACAATGGGAAAAAGGTAGTAACTTACATTACATGAAAATATTACTTGTCATTGATGTCACTAATATTGATTTTATGTTACTTAAATATATTTAGTTTTTATCTATGTGTGTTTTCTTACTTCCTACATTGTGCTTCATAGGTGGGAAAGTGACGAGAGAGTCTCATTTGCTGCAAGGATTGTGCCTTACCATCTAAGTTGGAGATTGAAGAGTGTTAGTACAATGAAGAGATTGCAAGTGCCCATTCTCTATTTGCAATTTTGATAATGACAAGTAGTCATCTCATAGTACTTGCTGTCCAAGTTAACAATGATACTTGCAAAATGATTTTGTCTTTTTTTGTGAGGAAATTGAGTATGTTGGATAATTATGTGGAGCTCAATAATGATATAGAACTATCATATGGGATACATTGAAATATGGCTTCACTAAGAAAATGATAAGAAAATATGTGAATGGTTCTTTAGTATATTGTTCTAAATAAAATAATAAACAAAAAAAATTTTACTTGATCATAAATGTGTGTACTATGGATGTTATGCATTTTATTTCTACATTTATATTTATGTCACCTCATTATTGTTATACTTAATTTGCTTCAACACTTAAAACTATGTTTTTCACCTACATAATATCATATTCGATTAATCTGTGTAATCCTGAATTTAAATCGTGGTATGGGAAGAGAGATGATTCGTTATGCAACATCATTATTGCATATGGAAGAAATAATAAAGCATTGCATATGGGCATCGACATGCATCCTCTTTTTTTGCAAATATTTTTTTATTCTATTGCTATACTTTGACTGGAATAGTATGACCTAAATATCCCAATCTATTTCTTATGAAAACTTGCACTTGCAGATTCTGGCATACATCTCTTCCGAGTTTTCCCTTGGGCATTTGACACTAATCACAACCATTGCAAATATTCATATTTGGTCTTGCTACTATCATTCTGAAGTATGGAAATGATTGAACTGATTGCTAATTGGGTTTGTAAATATCTACTGTATTTTTAGTTTTGCAACATATGTTAATGTAACCACCTGGTGTCTGAGATCTGTATGAAATTAGAATCAGACAGTATTGGATCCCCAGAACAATTTTTATGATCTTCTCAATGAGGGAAAATTACACAATGTGCAAAGAAATGAAGTTTGGGTTAGGTAGAAGTTGTTTTCAAATTAAAATGTCGAAGGTTCTGTTATTGACATTTTTTAGTGCACCACATCAAAAGAGTACAATAGAAACAATGACTACTGATATTAGTACATGTATCATTAGTGCTTAACATTTTCTATCCACTACCACTGCTGTCACCACTAACAAAGATATTGCATTTTTTAAAGATATAATACGAGAAGTTGTGAATGGATTCACCAATACACCAAGTTTTGGAACTAGTAATGACTATGCATCTAGACTAGGTGCATCACCCTTGTAGCAATTGGTGCCATTGTTCATCACCTAATCCCTGCTACTTGTCTGAAAAGTGAAATAATATTTCAACTAGTGTTATCAATGAAACTTGAGCTTGTTGAGTAGTCGGTGATGTTGGCCTACATGGGCTCTATGGTACAACTAAAATTATTGTTACAATCGCAATACTTGAATTGAATGAATAGGTTTTGAAAGTGAATTCCGTGGTGTGACTGAGATAGCTAGAAAAAATAATTGCATTACTAGAAGATGTTGTGCAATTGAAGCTAGTAGTTTCACTAGATATAGTTGTCCCATTACTCCGACGTATATTTTGTGGAAGCACTCGTGAACTTGATATTCAATTATTGATTCCTACTTGCAGTTTTAGTTACACAAGGCATTGCATATGGTTGTGTTACTAGAATATGTTGTGCAATTGAAGTTGGTAGTTTTAGTACATCTAGTTGGACCCTTACTCAAATGTATATTTGTTGGAATCATTCGTCAACTTGATAGTCAAATATTGACTCCTACTAGTAGTTTTATTTACACAAGGCATTGCATATGGTTGGGGACATCTTAACCCAACTTTATTTTATGATAAGGCATTCACTGTAACGCCTCACTGTACTAAATTACTAACTGGCCTGTTATAAAGTTTTCTTATCATATCATATCAATCTTGTGCTCCAATATTGCATCACATTCCTTATCAATTCTCCAGTCTGGCAATTATCCCATCCTATCTATTCATTTGCAAGTTCCAACTCCAAGAACACCACCCTGTTTAGAATTTCCTCTAGTGCAGTTGGAATTGCCAACCAACCAAGGACTCATGTATTTCTTACTTGAGCACTATTGTTACATAAAATATGTTCCTATGAGGTATGGTTTGGCCTGAGCTATGAAGCTACACCTGGACTTCTGGGAAATAGCTTGATTTGTCTATGTGATTCTTCAGTAAATTACCACTTTTGTCAGAGGTTTCCTTGAGTGCTTGACAATCAACGGAAGCAACAAATTTAAATAAGCCATCCTCTATCTCTTCACTCCCATGACTGCCTAATTGTTAATTTTATCTTTGATAAATCATTTGTTAGTTTCAAATTACACCTTGTAATATTGTTTCATGATTACACTAATTGCAGATTCCCTTTAAGCCCTAGTGCATACTACATACAAGAAATCTCTAATGCTTTGACATGTGACAGATTGCATTTTGCAGAAATAACGATTTGAAGTTTGAATATGTATATTGGATTCTTAAGGGGAAGAAAATGCTTGATAATATGCAAGAATATTTTGGAATTCTAGCTAATATGCAATCCATTGTATGAAGCCTTACTCAGCCCACCTATGCTCATTATACATATTTGCATATGGCCCTTACAGAAACAAAATCATATGAATATATAATGGGAAATGCATGGAAAGCCTTGACCAAATTTACTGCTCTATCATCTAATTAGCAAGCCCTGTATGCAATACATCAAGGATCCCCAAGGGCATCATCCTTGAAACCAGTTCAACAACCATCTCAATGGTCTAGTCAATATCAAGGTCGATGGCCACAACAATGTTTCATCTCAATTTTTTCAAAACAGAAAAGAAGCTAGTAAGAAATAAGAATGGACAGTAAAAAAGAATCGAGTTCTGCAATCCTTGAAAGATTCCCTCTCCCAAATATGCATGATATCTTATGAATGGATTCAAATTCTCACTTTATAGTGGTCTTTCCTTTCTTGATTACTTGAAACTTCCTTTCCTCTTTTACTAGTTGTTTAAAAGATGTAGGTCTTTTTTATTGGTTGTCTTCAAAACTGCTCCTCGAATACTGCTTATTTGGAAACTAACCTATCTCTTTAAATTAACATTTGTGTGATGAGGCTTGTCCTAAGGCTTAATATTGTCCCTGAGCTGGCAGAATTACTTTGGAGTATTTGGAAATGTTTTGCCAATCCTTACCCAAGGGTTGTGATTTTTCATGGTATTTACTACAATTATACATTTGTGAAGTGTTTATATGATATTGGTGGCAAACTATCTAATGTGAGATTTAGACTGGATAATAACTCCAATCCTTTAGATACTAATTGTATTCATGGTTTCCCCTTTCAGGTTCCCCTGCATGTTCTCAAGCTTGTCATCATTGTTTCTTTTATCATTCAATTATTCTTGGTATGCCCCCCAATTATAACGTCCACCGCCCAGATCCCAAGGGGATGGAATTCCTCTTGCTAGTGCATCCTCAAATAAGTCTTTGAAGAAAGCAATTTATGTTTTTAGTCTATTTACCCTAGCTTGAGCCCTGCTCATCAAATTTTTCTTTGATATTACTATATTTTCCTATGCTATTATGTGGATCCTGTCAGTAGCCCCTAAAGTTTGCAATTGATTATTGGTCCTTCTATTTACACATTTGATTACATTGCTAGTAATATCAGGTTTTGCTTACACTAGAGTAGATGGTATGCCCTACGATTATGCCCACATTAGCCATGCAATTACAAGAAAAGCTCTATGTAGAGCGATTCTCCCATATTCAAATCTGGTGGTCTAACACAAATTGATCATACTCAAGTTAAATTTACTTATGGTAAAATCCAACAAACCCTGGACAATATTCAACCATTGTATATACTATATCAAGTAAGCATTGTGTGCATTTCTGATAACCTGTGTGTGAATTATAATCAAATCCCATCAAGTCTCTGTATAATAAAGCAAAAGAAATTAACATATAGCGTATAGGGTCGATCCCTGTAGCTCAAACCTTTTATGAAGGGATTTCATAAACCAAAACACATGAACATATAGTTTCAATTCTACCACAGAGTTATGGTTCAACTAAAAAAAGTATTATCATTTTTAAGGAAAGAGATGGATGGCTAAATGCTAGATAAGAGAACCAAGGTCAGTTCACCTTGCATACCCAAAATAATAAGACATAATCCATATTCAACAAAACTCTGATTTTATTAAAAAATAGAAAGAACAAGAATTAAAAACAAGTGATGATGCATCCAAGACAAACATAAATGGGAAAGTAGTTCCCATAAATCCCATTTAAATACCTTAACCCTCATACACAAGGGAATGATAATCATACACCAAAGAAAATTCACCCAAGGTTGGTATGCCGAGGGATCCTCTGCCATTTAAAAAACCAAAATGATTTTATCCACAAACTTATAAAAGGTCAACGCTCAGGAAAATAGACACAATATTACACCATTTTGCTTCCAACTCTAGCTCATTTTGGATCAGTTCAAAATGATCCCAATGTGCAAGGATCTATTCTAATATTTTATCCCATAATGTTTTTTTTATATTCTTTAAGGGGTATTTTCCTACAAGCCTCTTTGAGAATGACCCCACCTCTTGCTTTAGCTTGCCTTTATCTTGCTCTAGCTGCTTTATCAGCTCTTCTTTTTCCTTTATATCACTGTTAAGTTCTGCAATTTTCCCATCTTTTTCTTCCATCGTTTTTACCATGTTGTCTATGTCTAACTATTTCATGTCCATGTCCATGAAAAGTTAACCTACCCCTTAGTGGACTATGGGGTGGATTGAGCAGTGATTGTGGTTTGAATTTGATTGAATTTTTCATTGATTTAGTAACTGTCCATACATCCTATTAAGATCTCTGTTGAATTGTAACATTAACACTCAAATTTGTCCCTCTTATATACTTTTTGTTAAAATTCAATATGCTAAGACAGAAAATAGTAGCATTACATTCCATTTCACAATAATAGCATATACAGGATCACTGAAGAAACAACAAGCATAGCATAAACACAAGAGACAGAGATTTATCCTGGGAAACCCTCATGGGGTAGAAAACCCAGCAAAGCTTCCTCAATATAGATGACCAACAATATACAAAGATGCAAACCCTGAGCATAAGCTCCTTCTCCTCCATAGCAGACCTCTCCTCCACAAATGCGCCTTTCTCAAGTGAGTGAGTGTGTCAAATGAGGAACACACCTCCTCTATTTATACACTACTCTGATATGTATTTTACACAAGTACATGTAGGCTCGTATTTAACCATTAGGTTAAATACCCCATTATAACTGACTGGGCCGACCCCCACATGGTGGGTCTAATAACCCTAATTACCACATTCAACTCGGAGGAATAAACATCTCCGGATTTATAGTATAATCACATCGGAGGTATGGAACATCTCCGGAATAAATAATATACAAATATAATATTCTTTGAAGTTACAATATTTCAACACTCCCCCTTAATGAGAAGAATATTATAACAGTATGAGCAAGGAGTCATGAACATCATACATGATACATCTATAAATCATTGGAAGCTTTCTTCAATTTGTCTTCATCAGTAACTCAAACAGTTACTGGTACATCAATGTCAACATCAATATCAGCATTACGATCATCAGCATCGTAATCACACGATCAGCAGCATCATCATCACACTATCAACAGCAGCACGATCAGCATCGTCATCATACGATCATCAGCATCATCATCACACGATCATCAGCATCGTCATCACACGATCATCAGCATCGTCATCACACGATCATCAGCATCGTCATCATACGATCATCAACATCGTCATCACACGATCAGCAGCATCGTCATTACACGATCAGCAGCATCGTCATCACACGATCAGCAGCATCGTCATCACACGATCAGCAGCATCGTCATCACACGATCAGCAGCATCGTCATCACACGATCAGCAGCCTCGTCATCACACGATCAGCAGCATCGTCATCACACAATCATATTTAAGACTATCCCTCCTGGATTTTCTGTATAAGGATGATTAGTCCAACCACAATCATATTTAAGACTATCCCTCCTGGATTTGCTGTCTAAGGATGATTAGTCCAACCACAATCATATTTAAGACTATCCCTCCTGGATTTGCTGTCTAAGGATGATTAGTCCAACAATTCATTTAGGACTATCCTTCCTTTCGGAATTACTGGATTTACTGTCCAAGGATGATTTAATCCAACAATTCATTTAGGACGATCCTTCCTTTCGGAATTACTGGATTTACCGTCCAAGGATGATTTAATCCCACAATTCATTTAGGACGATCCTTCCTTTCGGAATTACTGGATTTACTGTCCAAGGATGATTTAATCCCACAATTCATTTAGGACGATCCTTCCTTTCGGAATTACTGGATTTACTGTCCAAGGATGATTTAATCCCACAATTCATTTAGGATGATCCTTCCTTTCGGAATTACTGGATTTACTGTCCAAGAATGATTTAATCCCACAATTCATTTAGGACGATCCTTCCTTTCGGATTTACTGGATTTACTGTCCAAGGATGATTTAATCCCACAATTCATTTAGGACGATCCTTCCTTTCGGAATTACTGGATTTACTGTCCAAGGATGATTTAATCCCACCACAATTCATTTAGGACTATCCTTCCTTTCGGAATTACTGGATTTATTGTCCAAGGATGATTTAATCCCACCACAATTCATTTAGGACTATCCTTCCTTTCGGAATTACTGGATTTACTGTCCAAGGATGATTTAATCCACTCACAATTCATTTAGGACTATCCTTCCTTTCGGAATTACTGGATTTACTGTCCAAGGATGATTTAATCCACTCAATTCATTCTCGAAGACCTTACGTCTACGGCTCTCTTTAGGACTGACAGTCCAGGGATGATCCAATCCCCTCAAGTCCATCAAGGACTTCATTCTCGGAGACCTTGCGTCTACGGCTCTCTTTAGGACTGACAGTCCAGGGATGATCCAATCCCCTCAAGTCCATCAAGGACTTCATTCTCGGAGACCTTACGTCTACGGATCTCTTTAGGACTGAAAGTCCAGGGATGATCCAATCCCCTCAAGTCCATCAAGGACTTCATTCTCGGAGACCTTACGTCTACGGCTCTCTTTAGGACTGAAAGTCCAGGGATGATCCAATCCCCTCAAGTCCATCAAGGACTTTATTCTCGGAGACCTTACGTCTACGGCTCTCTTTAGGACTGGAAGTCCAGGGATGATCCAATCCCCTCAACTGTCCACTAAGGACTTCATTCTCGGAGACCTTACGTCTACGGCTCTCTTTAGGACTGAAAGTCCAGGGATGATCCAATCCCCTCAACTGTCCACTAAGGACTTCATTCTCGGAGACCTTACGTCTACGGTTCTCTTTAGGACTGAAAGTCCAGGGATGATCCAATCCCCTCAACTGTCCACTAAGGACTTCATTCTCGGAGACCTTACGTCTACGGTTCTCTTTAGTACTGAAAGTCCAGGGATGATCCAATCCCCTCAACTGTATTCTTATCCATACAGGTACAATCATGTATCACATCAAACCATGTACACATCACATCAAAACATCAAAACATGTATACATCACTAATCAGAACATGTACACATCACATCAAAACATGTGTACATCAAAACATGTATACATCACTAATCAAAACATGTACACATCACATCAAAACATGTGTACATCAAAACATGTATACATCACTAATCAAAACATGTACACATCACATCAAAACATGCGTACATCAAAACATGTATACATCACTAATCAAAACATGTACACATCACATCAAAACATGTGTACATATCACTAATCAAAACATGTACACATCACATCAAAACATGTGTACATCAAAACATGTATACATCACAACTAGCATGTATTCTTACTAATACATCAAAACATGTATACATCATATTTAGCATGTATTCTTACTAATACATCTAACATCAAAAGCATGTATAAGTAAAACTAAATATTCTAAGTAAGAGAGTCCTAAATCTAAATATTTCTAAGTAACTGGGTGTAGAGAACAGGTTACCTCATCATCGACCTTGTTGTTCGATGAGACAATCTCATCAGTAGTGACTGTACTACTCCCCCTTTCGAGGAGGGTCCTTTTGAACTACACCAAGCTTGTCTCGGAAGTATTCAAACTTCACTCGAGACGGAGGTTTGGTTGATAACTTCTTCACTTGACGTAGAGGCTTGGTTAGTACAACGGTAACCTGTTATAAATTCAAACTTTTAGAGTTCCTTTCTGTGTCATATCTTGTTAGTTCCCTATGTTCTTTGACTTATCATGGAACACTAGATTCTATGTCATCTTGATACAACTCTAAAAATCACATAGGATCTCAGTTGGTTCTATCTCTAAGTCAAACAATCCTAAAGCCAAACTTCTTCACAACTAGCAGAGCAGGAAGCCATATATTCCGCTTGTGCTGAGAGCCACACTAGACTGCTCCCAGCTAAACCACGAGATCATGGCTAATCCCAGACAATAACATCCTCTCGATGTGTTCTTCTTGTCTGATACACTTCCTGCCCAAACAGAATCTGAATAGCCATCTGAAGTCATGATCTTCAAGATAGCATAGATCAAATTCTATCATGTCCTTTATGTGCCTCATCACATACTTTGCAACTATCAGGTAAACACATCTAGTTTCCACTAGATACTAACTCAAGGTGTTCATAACAAAGCATATATCTAACCTAGTATATGTTAGATATATCAAAGACCCAATAAATTGATTGTACAGAGTTATATCCACTAACTCTGATGAGTTATCCCCTAACAGCTTCAAGCTGGAATCCATAAGAGTGGCCATTCCAACACCTCAAGTCATATTTCTCATCATACTTTCCCTGATTGATAAATATTCCTTCTGAGCCTTGCCATACTTCCAGACCTAGGAAGTAAAGCATCAATTTGAGATCTTTCATTTTTTCATTTCTGCATTGAATGATCTTCTGCATATCTATCTGTGCCATCTCTCGTTAGATGGGTCTATTGATATGAGCCTCAATATCATTCGAACTCTGTGGTGAGTTCCTTCTTGCATCCATGTCATATGTGTATCATATTCAACCTTGTAGCAAAGGTTGAGATCCACATCACCCATGGTGATCATTAAGCTTATCAATTTATTATCGATCCTAGGTACCTAAACAGAACCTGATCCACACTTCTTCTTTAATTACACCATACTTGGAGCAAACATCTTGTTGTGATTCTCTTCCCCTTTCTAAGAGAATCTTCTAGCCATGAGCCTTCTATATTTTGTTTGATTTGTAAATCTTCTTGTTTATCCACCACTTGTACGGTGTCCATCATTCTTCATGACCTTTCCTACAAATCAAAATTAAGTACATGATTAGTAATACTTCATAAGCATCAAAAGATAACCCATTATGCATATAGATATCATTTACATAGTGATGCAACTATTTTGACCAAAACTTTGGCACAACACTTTCCCATATCCTGTATGCATACAGTGGCTATCTAGATGCCTTCCATCTCTACCAGAACATACTATCGAGAGTGTGCACAACTCTCAGCATGTCAGCAAAGAGGTTTCATTCTAGACAAGCAACAATGGAATGTTTGTCCAAACATATGCACATTAGTTGTATACTGTTCAATGCTCTATGAATGTTTACACTCAGCATTATATATTCTAGGAATACAAATATGCATGCAGGCAATATCATTACTATTTCAAATAGCAACTCAAATACTTATCTTTTATGTTTGTGTGGCTGCCTCCCGCTTGATCTTCTGTATGTCTTTTGAACTTCTATTCATTCTGTACCACTGTGCATGCTCAAGAGTCATCCTCATGATCTCATACACAAACATACACTCATTAGTTTATTCTAAATGCTATCAAAACATTATAGTACTAAATAATCTTGAAAACGTATAGTCATGATTATAGTTAATAAACATTAGTATTCAAGATTTCAGGGAAGTCTTCTTTTACTCATGCATATCATTGATAAAAGATATAATATGCATAATCCCTTGATTACTAACTTTATGAATAAGCATAACCAATCATTCCAAGTATACTTATATAAGGGATCCTAACACAAGGTAAGATTCATGGGAGACATACCTGTATTAGTATACCTACTTGGTTATGTACAACATACCTCGTAAGTAGAACAAGGATTATGGATGAGTCTTTGTCTTCATGTTTTCATGGTCATGGAGCCTGATTTGTCTTTTGTGATGTACCTGTATCTTGTTAGCAGACAACATCAACCTCACACAACACCATAATGCATTAGTACAATCATAAGTGTCAACACCCTAGCCAATGAATATCTTCTATCATGTATTCATAATTTTGTTAAGGTGATACAACAAATCTAAAATCAAGATTGTACTAACTGTAATAACATGAAGACAAACATACCATAAACTTAATCATGAACAAATCTCAAAACATACCTCGATGAGTCATACCTATCGAGATCGCTTGTAATCTCCTTATGTAAAGCCTTAGCCTCTTCTTCCTCTGAAATAGGAACTCCTTCACTTATGCAGGTGACCAATCCATCTTCTTCTAGGATTATCCCTATCCACTTGATTTGCAAGAACTGGACCTGGAGCTGGATATGGGTTTGTCAGAGAAACCCCAAAAGTTCAAACTTTGAATTTCAGACTTCCGAAAGGATAGAAATATGCATCTTGATGAGCTGATCAAACTGATATATTTAGAATTTGAAAACTGCAAAGTTTTACTCCTCAATTTTGCCTTTGAATCTTTCGGATTCACTGGACGTGACCCTGAACTGGGGTTTGATGAAGCCCACTCTTTTGCCCCATCAAAAATTTTGATCCAAAGCTCTAAGCTTCTATTATTCTGAGGAGCTTCCAGCCGTGGTCACAGATTTCAACAATTCCCATTTTTACAGAAGCCCTAATTTTCCGCTTTTCTGATCAAAGTCCCGAACTAGGGTCTAATCAAGCCCGGTCTTCTGCCCAACCAAAAATTCTGATCTTGGTCTCTAAATTTCTATTTTGATGAGTAGCATCCAGCCGTGGTCTCCGATTACAAAAATTCCAACTTTCTTCAAAGCCCTAAATTCCGGAAGCCATGAATGAAGGTACCAAAAATAATTCTGTTTTGACAGAAATATGTACCTGATTGTTTCTGGTGTAACTCCAAAATTTTTGATCCACAGGGTCTGAAAAAGTTTTCTGAGATAGCCTGACCTGTTAGCTTTCCATCCTGACAGGTCTGACGTCAATTGGATTCTCTGAGAGAGAGTTATGCCAAATGTCGCAACGTGACCTGTTTTGGGAAAATACAGGAGAGCGAACTTGTACGGCGTGCCACGTGTTACTGTTTGACCTTCGGCCTCTGAAAAAGTTTTCTAAGATAGCTCAGCCTGTTATCTTTCCATCCTGACAGGTCTGACCTCAATTGGATTTTCTGAGAGAGAGTTATGCCAAGTGTCGCAACGTGACCTGTTTATGGGATAATACAGGAGAGCGCACTTGTACGGAGTGCCACGTGTCACTGGTTCAACTTCGGCCTCTGAAAAAGTTTTCTGAGATAGTGCAGACTGTGTACTACCTGTCACTTTTTACGAAATTTCATTTGGAGCTTCCTAGCCCAAGATATGACCTTTTTCCCAAGGTCACCTGATTTTGACTCAGATCTGGAAGAGGCAGAAACCCTATATGGTACAGATCATAAATCACAAAGTACAACGAATTAGAGGTTTTCCTTTGGATAAAAGGTACCTGGAGATGTTAGCTTCGTCCTGTAACAATTTCAGATCCGAAAACTTCGCCAAAACGGATTTATAGCGAAAGTGCTACGATGACTGGTTTTTTCTATGTAAAACCCTAACCTTCAAATTGTCGTAAGTAAAGCAAGTGTCTTTAGTGCCATACCTTGTCTTCCTTCAGGTTAGCTCTGATACCATGTTAAAATTCAATATGATAAGACAGAAAATAGCAGCATTACATTCCATTTCACAATAATAGCATATACAGGATCACTGAAGAAACAACAAGCATAGCATAAACACAAGAGACAGAGATTTATCTTGGGAAACCCTCATGGGGTAGAAAACCCAGCAAAGCTTCCTCAATATAGATGACCAACAATATACAAAGATGCAAACCCTGAGCATAAGCTCCTTCTCCTCCATAGCAGACCTCTCCTCCACAAATGCGCCTTTCTCAAGTGAGTGAGTGTGTCAAATGAGGAACACACCTCCTCTATTTATACACTACTCTGATATGTATTTTACACAAGTACATGTAGGCTCGTATTTAACCATTAGGTTAAATACCCCATTATAACTGACTGGGCCGACCCCCACATGGTGGGTCTAATAACCCTAGTTACCACATTCAACTCGGAGGAATAAACATCTCCGGATTTATAGTATAATCACATCGGAGGTATGGAACATCTCCGGAATAAATAATATACAAATATAATATTCTTTGAAGTTACAATATTTCAACACTTTTAAAATGGAATAAAATCATAAAATTTTACTCATAAATCTTATTATTTTATGCACCTGACTTTTTACAATATTGGAAAAAATGATCCTAATAGATTGAGTTGCTCTAAAAAGAATTAGAACAAACACTATATCATTTCTCTTAAGAAATGTTTTATCACAATCTGAAATCAGTTATCCTCAAGTCATTATTCTAACTCATATTTACAGTATAAGAAAGACTTAGTGGAAGTGGAAAATTCCACCCTGATTTAAAGTATCATTGTCACATTGACTTTGCCTACTGTTACATGTTACATATTGTAACAAGTACCTACTTTCTATCTGTTAATGTCAATATTTTGGAAACCTCTGTATTTGGTTCTGTGTAATTGCATTGACCATGATTTTGATGAAGAATCCCATACTTGTTAGTTTGGCTCAGAAAACAACTTCTCCATTAGCAACTCATTAATGCCCACTATCATGATAAAATAACCATTCAATTCTCTCTGAATTTTAGATCTACTATTGTTGTGAATTGACTGTTTCAATTAATTAGCTAAATTGCTAATTAAGGTAGTGACTGCACCTATGACAAGCCTGCATAGTAACAATAGCTTTTGGAGAAAAGAGTGAACCTTGCTCTTATGTTTCTAATGATTATGTTGTTAAGGAGAAAGAGGGGCAGGAATAATTTGTAAATACATGGTCAACTCCATAAAGGTATTATGCAAATACATGGTCATTACCGCTATCTCAAATTTGCCCTCCATGCTTTAAGGAATCTCAATTCTCAATAGATTGTTCTTATTGATTTGGCATTGTCATATGAAAGGCCAGTAAATTTTGTTGTTGTTTCAAAATTTTATGGTTGTTTTGTTGTTTTTCAAATTTCCTCTACAAAATGCACCCACTACTAAGAAAAATAAAATAATCATGCATACACTAATTTCAATATCAAGAGGATAGAATGGACACTTAAGGGAACTTCAATGTCACTTTGCACAATCCCTCTTACTTTGGGCTAGTTCTTGCTAGCCTTGGGGGCATCCCTATTGATCTGAAGCTAAAGTTACTCACATTGAATAGGAAAAAAAAATGAAGTGCCCCACACTTTCCGACTGTGGAAAAATTGCAAAATCCACTATGGAAAATTGGAATCTATGTATCCTAAGTCAAACAAGTTTCTAGAAGGCGGTTTTTTACACTTCCTCTATTTTTTGGCCAAGGCCCACTTCCAGTTCATGGAGAGATTCAGAAATAGCTGACATTTTTAATGTACTTTCTATTTACAAATATTTTTTGACATCAGAAATGCTTGGATATTAAAATTCATCATAACATGCATCCTAGAACTTTCTCATGTTCTGCAGATATGTTCCTAATGTTTTTTGGTAGTTTAAAGGGCACTGTAATTTATGGCTAAGAATAGAAAAAAAATTGCACATAGCTAATAGGTTGCAGACAGCTTCTCATGGTTGTTTAGTAACAAAAATTAGAATAGAAGTACAAACTAATGAGATCACCATTGAACTTGATTCCATGTCTGACTTTTAGAATTTCAGTCAATGTCTTGAAATTTCACTTAGTTTCTCTCTACTGGTGCATTTCCAAAGTCTATTGTATTGTATGAAGATCTAATTCTTGTGCAGGAATCTCATTATTTCAATAAAAAATCCATTAGTTCAAAGTATATCATTCACATGGTAACTGGCGACAATAAAAATATATGTATAAACTGAAATAACATCATTTTTTAACATAAATGGAAACTGTTTTTTTATATATAAAAAATAGAGGTCTTAGCTGGAACAGAAAACTTGTTGTTACAAAATTGCTGCAGTCAAAATGAGTAGTGATTCATAGGTATTTCTGGATCTATGATCAAAATCTATTACAAAAGAGTTGCAATCTTTCAGATTCCAACTGTTACAGAAGGCCTGACTGGTATGAATTCTAGTAAAGTACTAATTGGAAAATACACTTGCACTTCATTAATCATCATAGAAGAGGGGAGAATTTCAAATAATGTTTAGTCATTATTCTAAATTTGGTGGAAGCTAAGGAGAGAAGATATCCTCAACATCATTCTTCTCATATGAAATATTCACATCTGAATCTAAGCTCATAGTAAAAATCAGCCCTACTTCATTCTTTAAATTCCAAGAAGTCAACTCTGCTTCAAAACCTTGCCAAGCATTCTTCAAGTAGTTGAATTCTTTTTCAAATGTCATAAATTTTCCTTCTAGAATTCGATCTCAAATTCTGCATTTGAAAGTTTCTTTCTCTGATGGGTGACCTGAGCATCCAGATAATCATGATGAATATGATAAACCAGCCGATCTCTGACACTGATCCTCCCAAACCTTCTTCCTTTTTCCTAAATCCTGCATATCAATCTCTATGTTTCTCTTCTGCCTTTCCTGTTTTTTTTCGGGAAATGATCAAATTGATCCTTATAACCAATTTCCAGATCCATTTCCATCGAGACATCAAATTGGTAAAGCTGAAAAGAGCTAAAATATAGGAACGGGTAGCAAATTCCTCTGATAAAAAATATGAAAGGAAACAAACACAGTCCTGAAAGGCCCTGAAAAGCTTTGTGCAACAGAGACTCACCACACACACTTGTACCAATTCCAATCTTTGAGCTGCAGACCATGTGACCAATTTTGTCCACTGCATTCCATACAGAATCAACAGTCTCGAATTCAATACTTTTGCACAAAAAGATTACCCAGGAAGAAAGATCCAAGTAAGACTCAAAAGTCATGCACAAAGACTCAAACCCAATTGCTGGAATATAGTGTATGGAGTACTGTTTTGTTTCACCTCCAACAATTGGTCATCTCCTTCCCACAACAATTGCGTTTTAGTCTGAAATAATACACTGCGCTGATCATATTGCAGCTAAAGACACTATTATTTGGAGCATTACTAATGTTGGTTTTCTGTACTTTAACACTCGCAGCAGCTACTTATAACTTATGAAGCATCTGCTGATGGAAATGCTTCTTGCACATAATGCAAAAAAGAATTGCTTGAACCAATAACCTAACAAAATGATAAGAGCCTACAAAACTGCTTGAACTTGTATGTATAGGAACCCTATTACTATACTCGGTGATAGTTTGATCCAATCCAAAACCAAGTATATTATCATGTGAGGGAGGCCAGGAGCACGTGCACCTGCCAAGTGTCACAAATCAGCACCTGCCAAGTTTCAAAAACCAACTTCAATTTAGATTGCAACATAATATGCAAACTCACAAATGAATGTATCTGGATGGCTAGACAGGCAATTGAACTTCACCGCCTTGGGTATGCTATACACTTTCTTCAACTGGTTTATAAGTGGAAAAATAAGTTAAATGAGTTGAAATTATCTGGTGAAATGTGTGTGTGTGTGTGTGTGTGTGTGTTGGAAATGCAGAAAAATAAACTAAGGTTTAAAAGAACATACAGTGTCCTGAAACTCATAGAACTTGCTCAGTTTATCCAACTAGGAAGAAATACTATCAGTGCAGTTGGTTGAATCATTGAAGCAACATGTATTGCACTCAATGTTGCACCAGCCAGTTAAGAGTGCATGAGACACTGGACCTTCAGTTGAATGCTCAAATTATTGAGAATGCCAAGTCCAATGGCTATGCAGTAGAGGTTAGCTTAGATTCAAAAAAATCAGCCACTGCTCTATATAGTTGTTCCTCTTCAAATGGTTTTGACACATAGCCGTCCATTCCACATCTAGAGAATTCATATTGTGTTGCCTGGCTAACATTAGCAGTCATTGCCAATATTGGCACATGCCATTTACTAACATTCCTATGCATTTCTTTGGAACTTGCTCCAGATTCAATCTGCTCATTCACTATACATTCTAGATCGCAGACTTGTCTAGTAGCCTCAAACCTTAAAAAAGTCCAAACTCAGTCTTTGTGACAAGGGATGAACCATACTTCTTTTAATAAATATTTGTCATGACAATAGAACTTCTACACTAGTTATTAAGCCACAACATAAATTAAAGAAAGAATCCACATGCCCATCCATTTCTAGCATTTGTACATCCATGAAGCATGCATCAAACTTATGAGGTGGATTGAGCATTTCTACTGCATCCTTCCCACTTTCAGTACACTCCACATTGGCTCCATATTTCTTCAGAGCACCCGCAACAACTCTGAGATTGACTTTACTGTCATCTACTACCAAAAACTGTTTTCCAAATAGAAGACTTTGCAGAGGAGGCAGTGACCCCTTTCCTTGCTATTGTTTATTTCCTACACCCAATGCCTGCTGAAGGCATGCTGCAACCATGCTTGCTCTCAGAGTCTTCATGATTACTATCTCCACAAACCCAACTGCCTTCGCTGTATTAATCTTGTCATCACTAATTGAGGTGGCTAGAAGTATCATTTTTGGTAACTATGAAGAACATCTTGTTTGTTGATGTATATGTAACTTCGGAATGTATTTCACCCATGTATTTCATCTATGTATATTGTACTCCTATAGAGATGTTATTATTCCTCTATATGGAAGTGTCGTCATTTGTATTGACAATTGTCGCAAGTGTCATAACTTGCTAATGGGTTATTAGACCACCATGTGTGGGGTTGGCCCTGATTAAGTTAATATTGGGTTATTATACTAAGCTGGACAAGTTGGCCCCATAAGGTTATTGGGCAGTCAGGACAAGTATAAATAGAGATCTCCCAATCTCTATTTGGATCACTCAGAACTCACTCTTCCTTCACTCGAAAAGTGGTGCACATGTCAGGAGGAGGATCAGCTGCTAAGAGGAGTCTATCTCTATGTACTTTGGTTGTACTTTGGTTGTAATATCGCTCTATCTATCTTTAAGGAATTTGTGGGGTTTTTCACCTTAGGGTTTTCCCCACGAAAACTCTATGTGTCTATTGTCTCTTATGTTTGCTTCTTGTGATGATTGACATGCTTGCTATGATTGATATGCATTGATATATTGTACATGTTATTCTCTCAATAAAAATCCTAGAGTATCTTTAATTAATGCTAAAAAATTAACATTGTTCTTCCATTTTTCCTTGATTCTTTCAAAAGTTTGGGGAATGTGAGAGCTGATCCTGGACCCCAAGCATCCTTATCAACAAGTATCATGTTTATATTTCTTGTTGCACTGAAGTATTCAATAAACAAGTATTAGAATTGAAATCTGACTCAACTAGAAACCAAAAACTCCACACATACATAATCTCTCCCAAATCTGAATCTAATGAATATAAGATGTGACTAGCTAGGAGTAAAGGTTAACATCTAAATACATCAAGTTTTCCAAATTATGATGATCTGCATGTGAAGGAACTTTACCTAGATCTTATATCACCATTTCGCCCTCCACCCAATGCTGCAATTGCTGACTGAAGATCGGTTACTGTTTCAACTTGTACACCCAGTCTCTGCAAGTGATATTCAGTAACTGAAACTTGGATAGGTCTTTCATCAACCACCAATGCTTTCATTCCTTTAAAAATAGTGGTTAGGGCCTCAAACTGGCACCACTTCATATCTTGTGATCCTGTATGCCCTTTTCTAAAGACAGCAGTGAATACGAATGTGCTTCCAATATCTGTCTTGCTTACAAAGTCCATTCTCCCACTCATGAGCTCCACCAGACACCTGTTGATGCTTAAACCTATACCTGTTCCTCCATATGTACGGGAAGTAGAACTATCAGCTTGCATAAAGGGAATGAACACACGCTCTTGTGCATTTAAAGGAATTCCAACCCCTGTATCTTCAATAGTGACATAAATTTACAGTCTGCAATGTTTTTGGAGATAAACAGTCCTTGAAGTTGTTAGGAATCTTGTATGTTCCAGTAGAATGCAACAGCTTAAAATTCTCCCAATTGTTCCTTACATCAAATGCCTCACGCCCACTCAAAGTGTTGCATGAACTCTTTGAACTATTTTTCACTTATGTGTACCTCTTTGATGTTTTAGAATTGACTTCCATAGATTCAAGTTCTCCCACAAGATGTACAGATACAAAGATATGACCCTGTTCAATGAACTGCAAGAGTAATATATTTAAGGGCCCAAGGATCAGTAGACTAAATCAAGAAAACAGCCTGTGAACATTGAACTCACTCCAATGTATCACTCTTCCATCCATATCTCTTTTGATTCCCAAAGAACCATGTCTAGCACTCCATCAAGCATATCACACTTATACATAGTATACACCTAGTTTATTGGAACAAAAAGAACTGGAGAGAATACTGACCTTGATCGAATTTCCAACTAGATTTGTAACAATTTGTCGAAATTTCCCGGGGTCACCAATTAGAATCTGTGGTACCTTGTCTAAAATATATACTGCAAGCTTTTCATGATTGATCAGCATGTACATGTGGACATGCAAGAAACAAGTAATTAGAAATGGAAGAAACTAAAGTGAGTCTTCTATGAACTTCATATACAAATTGGGGGATGAATGCATAAATAACCTATTTGTTCAACCAAAAGATAATGCAAACAATTATCCAATAGGCATTTGAAATTCTATCTATTCAACCTAAACCTAGGGAGTCAATCACAACACTCTCTAAACCTAGCATAATTCAACCACGAGATATTTATTTTCTGTGATTCTCCTTAAAAGCATGATACTACATAATCTATGGTTAAAGAGCGCCACAGTTGGAAAATTTCAATGGGCCATCTTTCTTCAATCTTTTGCATACTAGGATTTACGAGAGAGAACATTCCAATATCTTCTTTGTCTTCCTGTCTATACCCTATTGTCATATCTCTACAAACAAGCTCAATCTCTTAGACATATATCTACTAAGGCTTGATATAGACCAGTTTCAATATTTAAAATGATCAAGACAAGTAATATGGAAGCTTCCTTCTAGTTCAGGCTTACATAATCTGAAGACAACAAAAAAGACCCAGTAACATTAAAAAATGTACTTATGTAAGCTGAGTAAATTGAGAATACAAGCTTATCAAGGAAAGTGATAATCTCTTTTTGACAAAAAACCTACCTAAAATGATTGTCAACTTACCAATATTATCCTAAAGTTTGGAATTGATAAAGCTATTGATGTGACTGCATGAAGGATTTTTGTCCTTGCTCTACTAACCTTGGTTAAAGCTGTTCAATATTCTGCAAAGAACCAAACAATATTTTGAAATTACTCTTTGATCAATACCCCAAGTCTGCATCCCATATACTTTAATGATTAGGAAGCTTAGCCAGGTTTTTCTAATATTTTATAATATATTGTTGGTCTACATTTGAGTCCTACATCGAAATCCAAAGCAAACCCTATATAACCAGCCCATTAACCATTGCAATCAAACTCTTTTAAGATGGATCCAAAAAGCCAAAAAGCCTAAAATAAACTAAGCAAAAGTGTCATTGACAGAATCAACTCCAAGATGTGGGAAGCAGGCACAATCAATAAGAAGGAAAAGACGATGTTCTACAAGGAAGCCATTGGCAGTAACATCAATAAAGAAGCCCTGCTATCACTCCAGAATTTGTAGCCAA
Source organism: Larix kaempferi (assembly GCA_027924585.1). Taxonomy (NCBI): domain Eukaryota; kingdom Viridiplantae; phylum Streptophyta; class Pinopsida; order Pinales; family Pinaceae; genus Larix; species Larix kaempferi. The sequence continues at coordinate 229,388 of BSBM01001975.1, forward strand.
AAAAGAAGATGCATTATTTCCCACACATAAACAAACCTCCGATGACCTAAGGACAGATTGGACTAACCCCGCACAAGTTTGCTGAGGACAAATGCCAATTTGTGCAACTAAGAAAAAATTTAAGTTAAACAACATATGACTGAATCCAAGAAAGAAACAACCATTTCTTCATTTCGAAGTTAAATAATATACAATCAATATTGTACTTAAAGAATCTAATATTCTCTCACAAATCACAATCGATAGACTCAAAACATACAAAAATCTGTTAAACAATATATAAATAATCTGTAGCAGGCAGGACAGATGAATGGGTGTAAGGAAACATCAAATAATATAGTTTAATTACAGCCAAATTTCAACCTCAATAATTCATGATAGGAAAGAGTTGATGATACAAGCTCTAAAAAAAAAAATCAAAAGCCAAACTCTCTGCTTAAACAAGTTCATTCAGATCATAGCCCTGACTGTGCTAAGTCTTTTCTTGTGTTTTGACTATCATTGTTCAACCCAGTCATCTCTCACTCTCAGATTTGTTAACACTGATACTGAAAAACTGATATCCCTGAACACTGCTTGGTATATTTGCTTTTTTGAATATCAGTTAGCTTTGTGTTGTTCATGACTATAAGGAGATCCAAGGCCTATTCTGAAGGATGTAGGATGTCTAGCAGACCTTTGGTGACATCTCAACATATCTATAACTATTTTTGTATGTATAAATTGAATGTCATGCTCACCACTGTTACAAAAGAAAATTGTCATAGTTTTATACCTAACAAACAAGTGCCAGAAACGAAGCCTAGCATACTTACATGGATAAAATACAATATGATGGATTGTGTCTGGACTTTGTCTTGACAAGTTATGCTTGGTTACCATTTTCTTCTAAAACCCATGCTCTACCTTCTCTTTTTCTTTTTGAATGCCACTCAGCAGAAGCATCTCTACCATTAGATTGTTCAAATATTTCACGCCTGCGCCTTATTTCTGCATCTCTTATAAAATTTTCAGTAGGATCATCACACTCCATGTTTTTTGCATTAAATATTGACAATATGTGCCTATAGAACCATTGAAACATTTGAATCAATGAGTTTGAATTTGATGAACTTCCTCCATGTTGACTGTTTTTTTGATAAGCCACCTTTGCTTGCTTATGGGATTTTTCCATTCCTTGGGTGTTCCAAATTGCCAAACTACCGTACTCTTTAGCAAACCAAGGACCATGAGCATAAAGTATATGCTACAATAAATAAGCAGTAAATTACTAATTTACATTTAAATGAAACTTTAAAAAATATAAGAATAGAATAAATAGGAAAAATAACAAATATAACATAACAGAAAGGAAAATGTTATTTACCATGTAATGTGTAATGTGATTTTCTCCCCATGCCTCAACAAATTGTTTTGTAAAATCTATAATTGAATTAGTGAAGGATATGTCATCACCTTCATCAAATTTCTCCTTGTTCATGAAAGAATGCATAACAGAAAGCGCCATCCACACCTTCTTCTTTCTTAATGCGGAATTTCCTCTATCAGATAGATCATTCTTTGCATCAATAAGGTCACTATAAAGTTTTGGTTGAGCTTCTAACCTCTCCTTTGAGTCTTCAATAAAGTGGCGTGCCTTAACCCCACCCATTGATGGTTTGCAAGGAACATTACCCTGAGGTCCATACAACTTTGTATCTTTACAAATTTTCACATTACCCCCATGTAAACCAACTTTGGAAAGAACATTTTCAATTGCCTCAATTGATTTTTTAGCAATTTCTTCTAGGCTCCTATTCCAAGCAGATAGAATAGAAAGGTACACTAATTTATCTGTAATCCTTACAAATCCATGTAATGTACATATGTGTACTTTTGTAAGAGGTATAGGTAGTATAGGATCAAACATTTTGTCCAATTTTTCTCTATCTGGACGGATGTCTTGTCTACAACTCATGATCCCATTTGACCACCCACCTACTAGTGACTTTCCTTCTTTCTTGTGTGCATGCAATATATGCAGCTATGCTTTGCATTAGTGCCATGGCTTATATTGTACATGCATTTTAATGTTTTGAGATCAGCTGCTAGATGCCATTCAACTTCATAAGATCCATAACCTTCAACATATAATTTTTCCCCCATGTTATAGGAAGCAATTGTTGTGGGTATTGATGTTTGATGAAAAACCCACTTTAATGAGTCATGGGACTCTTTATCAACTCGAAACAATCCCAACCACCAAATGTGATCCTCAGATTGGACAGAGAAATATTTTTTATCAATATTATTAGTATTTTGATCCATGGACCTATTCATTAGTGTGACAGAAACTCTTTCATATTTCTCATAATTAATTAGTTCCATCTCATCCAACTTAATGACAATAGCATGTAAGGTTTTTTCTAAATCAAGCCATATATTTTTTTTGTGTTTAATGTGATCAATTCAGTATGATTTCCCTTTTTTCCAACCTTCCTTATGAACTCTTTAGTTGCTTGTACATGATACATGTCACCTAGAATATCAACAATCTCTTTGTTTTTCCTTCCACGAGATTTTTTTACATGAAAGGGTAGAGGAATTACAACCTTAGTAATTCCTGCATTCATCATTCCCCCTCGTAAACATTTAAATAATGTTTCATAAGCTCTTCTACTAATTCCATTGTCACCACAAACATTTTGTATTTCATCTACATCAATGGATTTTGATATTTGGCTTATCAGTTCATCAAGAAGAGATTTTTGAAGAGGATGGAAATATGGTTTCTTAATCATAGAGATAATCTCTTTTTTCTTAAACATTGAGGTCATCACATCAAACATTTCAAACTCTTGGTCTCCATTGTATTTTTCTACCTTTTTTTGGTTCAATGAGATATTTCATAGCATAAACCCTTCTTTTCTTAGCACCCCCATTATGTGACAATGCTGAAACATCAGAAATGTTTTTAACTCGAACTCTTCCTCCAAGTGGTGTTTCCTTCACCCTATTCCATTTTTTTGTTATATCATCAAGCTTAGTTTTTATGTTCTTAACTTCTTCAGTTAAATGGCATTTCTCATCAAGAAATCTTCTTAACTCTTGATTTTTTTCATCAATATTTCTGCTTTGTACAAAAATGAGATGCTTGAAACTATTATTTTCATTTCCTATGGTGATATTATTGTTTTGTAGTTGATTAATTGTTCCAACCAAACTATAATGCATAATTTCCAATTGGTTGTTCCTCATTTCCAACTGGTTGTTCCTCATTTCCAAATAGTTGTTCCTCTCCGTAACCCTTGTTTCCAAATGGTTGTTCCTCATTTCCAAATAGTTGTTCCTCTCCTTAATTTTTGTATAGTTTCCTTTTAAACTCTCACAATATCCTAACAAACCTTGTTTTCCATGACAAAGAAACTTTACCAATCCTGTTATGCTCTTGAAATCTGGATGTAGATTTGTTTTAGGATCAATTGGGAACAACTCTCCCTTTGCCCATAAGTCAATATGTTTTACCCCATCTAATATTAGTTTGTTCTCATCAATACCATGTACTTTTGCTTGGTTCTTCTTTTGTAATGGTGCCATACCTTTATCCAGTAGAATCGAAAGATTATATTGTTTCATTGATAGTGAGGATTCTATGATATTTTCCATCTGCAACAGAACAACAGATTTTTCCAGGTATGAAATATTTTAATGTTGACATAAAAAATCTATTAGTTAAAAAAAAATCCCATAGAAAGTTAGAAAAAATATTAAGAGGTGCAATAAATGTAGGATGAAATCAGGCCTGGGGTCAATTTCGAAGCAAGCCATGCTAAAGTAAATTTTTAAAAAATGCATCTAGATCTGACACTAAAGAAATTAGCAGCGGAGTAAATGAAATTAGCTACAAGACTAGAAATTAGCCTTTGAGCATAGAAATTAGTAAATAGAGCATTTTTGTAGCAGCAACTTGTGAACATCCTTGTAAAAGACTAAGCAGATTTGTTTGATGGCTGCAGCAGATAAATGATTAAAGTATGGCTTACAAACATTAACTTTCATGTAATATGGCAGTGTTCAACCTCAGGCAAAGAATATGGTATTTTGATAGGATTATTGGTATCTCTGAATGACAATTTCTTGGCATTTATATAGCAGATTTAAAAGGAGCTTCTTTGGTGTTTTTGAAGTATTGAAGTAGCAGCCTTGTTAAGGGAGGACATGCATTATGCTGTAGAGTTCAAGACCGTGATAACGAGTTTTCATAGAGATGAGTCTTGATAGTAAGAACTATATTCCTTATTTTTGTTATTCCTTTATTATTTCTAAGTGTCCAGTGGTCTGAAATCTGTTTTTTTGTTTTGCCACAGGTTCTCCAACATATCATTTTTTGAGACTGGCTTTCAGGATTTATAAGCTCTTAGTTGCTATGACAAAACTCCACATCACTCCTAAAAGCTACAAGCAGTCTCTGCCTAGCAGTAAATTTCAACTGCTTGCAGAAGTGACTTGCAGGAAGCTCACATGCCCTCTTTATAACTTTATGGCTATGATGCAAAGGGTATGTATGTATGTTTGGGTAGTTTTCATCATCAATGTGATTAGAGGCTCTGGCCAAGATGGCTATCTGCTCTTCCAAGAGGATACTATTTTCATTTTTTTGAATTTTTTGTTTCCTATCTTGTATTTAGTTTTTATTTATTAAGTAGCTTCCAGGTTCTTATGTTTTTTTGGCTGGCTGCAAGACCAACAAGAGAATTTACAAGAAAAAGGTTTGGTAAACAAGATCAAAAGGGAATGTAAAACTATTCTAAATATGATTTTCCACATGGAGGACTATGAAAAATATCTTATCCAGCTATGTTTAAAGCTGCCACTTTGGACTATTTTTTGGCTACCCTTTTCTCGTGGTTATATTATAGCCTATTCCATCTCTCTCTCTCTCTCTCTCTCTCTCTCTCTCTCTCTCTCTCTCTCTCTCTCTCTCAGGTATGTACTAACCTTCAGCTAAGGGTCAGATTGGTCCTATTGATTGAATTGCCTCTGAGAGGCACAATCTGTTTTGGAAGTTAGTTTTATGAGTACAAAGGAAGGTGTCACCTCTCCAGGTAAGCAATCAGACACACGACTATAACAATTGAAGCATAAGAGTGTATATTCCAATTAGAAGAAGAAAAGTGAATTCGACATCCATGTACTACCATTTCAACTTGTTTCTTAAAGTACCATGGTATTAAGTATGCCAATAGCAAATATAATGAACTGTTATGATGAACCATGAGCCACCGCCCATTATGAAACTCATAAATATTAGTTTCCAACAAAGGCTACACAACTCCATCGACAAACACTTTTAATATTACCCATGCCATATCACCAAACACCCTAACTTGAACATTGTGTACCTAGATGTCATATCGTTGATGCCAATAAAAAAATATTCCCCAGCTCTGCAAAACTTTATCACACCTACAGATCACATTTCCAATTCAAGCATAAGAAATTTATATAATAATTTACTTAATCTTACGTCATATCTATCAACAATTTCAACAGTCCACAAAGTTTATTTATCACAATGAAAAGGCACTTTTGAAATACTTCTGATAAAACAAATTAAACAATTAGAATTCTTATGACTAAACAACATGAGAACATAAGGAAAAATGCGAATTAAACAAAAAGTCTTCAAGTATGAAACAAGAACCTTCATCAAAATGCATACATCAAGTAGACTTATCCCTAAACAGATTTGTCACTTCAAATGATTCAAAAAGTTTTAATTAAGATGAAGTTTAGCCTTATTTTTTCACAATGAAAAAAACTAGTTTGAAAACAGGTTTTATTAGGATATGGCAGTCTTAATGATGAAGTTGATTTGCCTACTTAACTAATGTATTTGATATATTTGCTTCCTTATATTAAGTGTGGAATCCAAGATTCAAGATCTTTTCAAATTTGCAATAGTATAGGCCTTATAGTAATGAGAAGAGAGACACTAAAGTAGTAGGTATTCTTCCCTTATGTGGCTCATGAGAAGAGAGACACTAAAGTAGTAGTTATTCTTCCCTTATGTGGCTCAAGCCAATTGCAAATGGAACAACTATGTCCTCCAATACTTGAACAATGTGATAAGGAAAAAGTTATCAATAAGAGAACACCAAGACCCACAAATTACCATATACTGGCTCTAGAGTGAGCACTCCTTAGGCGATTCAAGTATAACTTTATTAGAGGACCAGATGAGGGAAATCATTAGGCATTATAGATGAATGAGGTTGAGCTGATAGCTTACTTGGAAGCCAACAAAATGATAAACATAATTTTAACATTTAATTTCCTTCCCTATGCTTATGAAAAATCATCCTTCCAAATCCGTAGAAGGTTAAACAGTCACATAAATAGAGTGACCTTCAATATTTGCTAATCATATAATAGCTGAGTTATCATGTAGGCATAAGGTATTGAGTATGTTTTCTTCAATGGTTGCAAAACAGAGTTATGCTATAAAAAGGATGTGTACCCTCATTTTTTTTTGGTTTAATTTGCCACCATTTGTAGCCAAAACAAATCTATGGGAAAATGAAATACTTCCAAATTACCATAATTTTTTAACATGCTTTTACATTTCTATGGTGATTTCTTTATAGGTCATCAGGTCAAGTTGCAATTTATCCTTGGAAAATCAACATCTAGGTTTCTTTAATTATTTATTTTCAAACTTCAGATGGTTCAAAAGTGAATTAGCCCATGTTCTTTATGGCAGAAGTATGGCTAACCTCATCATAAAATTGAATTACAAGGGCATGTGCAGATTTTTTAGGACCCTTGTTTCATCTTTCTGAATCCTTACCACCACTAACCCTTAATGTATATTTCTAGGCTATGATAAAAAATCAAGACTACATAATTACTTAATTATTCATCCACACAAAAATCGAACATATGGAGGTTCTGATTTATCTAAAAAGACATAATTACATGGTTTATAAATGGATTTGACATTTATTGCATTGAGTCAAGTACGTAAGTGCATCCAAGCATGCTCTTCTCCCAACCATCGATAGAATTCCATTATCTATTCTTTGAGATAGAAAGGTTTCAAGGAAACAATTGCACTTATTATTGGCTCAAACTATTCATCCACTACAATCATTCCCTTAAGATGTGATGATTTCTCAAGTGCTAATATCATATTGCTTATTCTTGTCTATCCACTCTTCATTTGGACTCTTATATTCTATATCATTGGCTATCCTATTTTTTATTAAGACCCATGAGAGTCCTACCGAGACCATTACCACTGCTTATTAGTCTATAAATAGGATACTTGAAGCTCAGGCAGTGTTTGGGGTTCAAGATGGGTTTCTTGTTTGATCCAGGACTCACTATGTAGAAAAGTCACCATGGTTGCATTGAATGATTATGCTAGATTCATGTGTGTCTAGGTTCATGGCTTACTCCCCTTCCCCGAGACCTCTACATTGTAGCATGTTACTATCCTCCTACATCATCAGGATTTTCCCTCCACAAGGATTGGAATGAGTATCCTTATTAGGAATTATATGGCAATATTGTTTAGCACTCGGTCTTGGAAGATATCATAATTTTGGGACATTTCAATGCCTGCAAAAAAGCTTGTTTGGGCCCACTTCGCAACAAGTTGAGGTATGTTTGCACACAAGATTGACAAGTTCAGGTATGTTATGGTAGTTATCTTTGTAGTTCCAATTTCCAAAAGCATCTAAGATTCTAAATTGTTCTTCAAACCATGGACCTGAGGATTTCAAGTGTAACAAGCAGCCCATTTATGCCCCCAAACTAGGTTTCATATTTGGAAAACTTCTTAGCAATTCACCATGGACAATCATAGTTCAATGATAGGGAATTCATTATTGATATAACAACTCACAATAAGAACTGGTTTTCTAGAGTTTTCCAATATACCCCCTTTCGTGTTGACAACAACATATACCTCAATTTTCATAGGGAGGAGGAAATATCCTTTAAGTATAATCATACATAATACAAAAACTTCTTATTTTACTTAGGCGAGATAGAAGCAATGAAGAGCTATTGCACAACAAAGATGGAATTGGGAAATATATCAATCGGTTATCACATAAAAAGGATAGATGACCCATGAGGCTATTCCTTCTTCTAACTGCATTAGGAAATCAGGAAAATTAGATTGCTTTTTCTTCACTTCTCTATTGTTGGATATTAAATTGTCTCTTAGGGTCCAATGCAACAACAAAGCTTGAGTCAGTTGGGTTATTGGAATTAGGAAAAAGGAACCATGTCTTCCCATTTGATTGTTGTGCATCTCATTTCATTAATGATACCTATGTCATTTTCATTAACAGAATTTGCGTTCCTATGTTGACCAAGTTGTGTTTTTTTTTTGGTCCATCCTTACAGCCCCACCATTCTATGTGATGAGATTTATAATGATAGTGGGCCTACAAGCCATGATCCTTGTGGGTGCACTACATATGCATTTTATGTGCCTGTGGGCGCTAAAGAGCCTCCATTGCATAGCTGCTATAGGCCCAAAAGGCACAACGATTATTCGAATGGTGCACAAACTGTTCAACACCACCACTCTACCTTGTCATAGTTATAAAGAGAGTGGACAAGCATAGCATGATCCTAATGTGGGTCTACACATTGTGTACAAAACAGTCGATGCATCTAATGTACAAAATACCAACACAGGTTTACTTACAGGAATAAAATGTTTTGAAAGTACCTGCATCTCTGCTAAACCCATGTCTATGCCTATGACAGTCGATGCATCTAATGTACAAAATACTAACACGGGTTTACTTACAGGAATAAAATGTTTTGAAAGTAAAGGATATGGACACAAATCCGTTATGCCCCGTAAGAGAAGGAATCGAACCAAGGGAGTAGTGACACATCTAACACTAGAATGGATAATGAGGGATGTAGGAACAAAGTGCACACATTGAGGAATTCACAGAAGAAGATTATGTAGGACTTACCTCAAAGATAGATTTGAAAATTTGTTCAAAAGCTTTGAAAACTCCTGCAATCGAATTGATATCCAACATTTGCAATCGGATGCCATGAATTGCATATTTATAGTTGTAGGGAATCCCATATTTACAAATCAGGGTTTAGGATTTCAAAATAATTGGACAAATCTTCCAAATTTCTCCCTCCATCAAAACTCGACTTCTAACTGAATTGGTTTCTCCTTTGTTTCTGTGGCCATGGAGGAAAATTTTCATAAATTCTTGAGCCAAACCGGTTTCCCTTCCCACCAAAATTTCTTTGTTCACTTCATTGCAAAAATAATGGATTTTCCTTTGATAAACGAAATATCTCCATTCCAGCGAAAAAATTCCTGGATTCCTCCATATCTCTGTTCCCTTGCACAAAAAATTTGTTACGGTCTCAACTTTTTGGGGATAAACCTTGGGATAAGCAAAATGTGGCTTCCTATCTCCATTCCTGCGAAAATATTCCACGCAGTCGGATGAATTCCGACATAACAGCCCATGAATCCCCAAAAATTTTCCTCCATAACAGCCCATGAATGCCCTCCTTTCTCAATTTTTTTGGATAAACCTGCCCAAAAAGTTTCGTCCATAACAGCCCGCGAATGCCCTCCTTCCATTTTTTCGAATAAACCCATCTTGGGATAATTAAAGGCCTTGGTTTTGTTTCATTTTATTTTGTTAAATTGATTAATTACAAAACTATAGAATATACATTTTAAGAAAACACATTTTGTTAAATATTTTATCAATTTAAAAAATTATAAATTATAAATGTTTTAAAAGATTAACAAAATTTAATATTATATAAACGAAAAAAAAAATAATTTTTTCATTGTTTTTAAGATTTTAACTAAGTTTTAAATATGTTTTTATTGTTTTTTAGATATTTTATTTAATTATACATGTTATATATCGTTTATTATTTATGTTTAGTGTATTATGTAAAATATATAAATTACGAAAAAGATACTTAATTTTTAGTATACAATTTATATTAAATAATAAGAATGATATTTTATTTTTAATATCATTGTAAATATATTTTTCATTATAATTTAAATTTAAAGATATTTGAGTTTTATATTTTATTAAATATATAAAAAGTAGTGGTGCGTTTATCAAAAAAAATTATAATATAAAATTAAAAAAATGACCACTATATCATTTATTGTATGCACAAGAATCTAAATTTTTCATTAATATTTTTAACCCTCCTCTCGTTACTCTACACTAGCCCAACATACTTGTCAACGATCATTAATGAGACAATTTAGGTTGACTTTCACTAGATTTAGTATGATGTGGCATATTTGTAATGTGATGTGGCTTTTTTTATTATTTTCCTTAGGAGGCCCATTTTAGACCCCAAATTTCCTCTAATGCAGAATGACACTTGCACTAGTAGCCGTTGAAGAATACCTTGATAAGTATAAAGAAGAAGAAGTGATCTATGTAGATAGAGGCTTGCATATGTCATGAGATCAAGATGGTAATTTGTGTGACCACAAATCGAGAGAATATAGAAGGCTTGATCCACCCATGTAGAGTATTGTTGGTGGTAGAGTGTTCTTTGGAGGACAACCACTAGGAGTTGATCCTTCTAAGTATCTCCAAATATACAAAGCTTTAAGAAAAGAGATCCATGAATTCTTGTCTTTACGAGAGTTCTGTGAATATGAGGTTAGAATATTGTTCAAGATAAGGGATCCCTTTGGAAACTCACATCATAAAAGAATAAGTCATAATGTCAACAATGTGTGCAGAGAAGTGGAGCAAATATTGTAGCAAATTGAAGCTTTACCATCAAAGTGATCTACATCAAATATCTATGAAGAAAGTGCAACTAGTATCATGATGGAGCGTAATAATGGTGCAAATCCTCATGCCACTCAAGATGTAGAAGCCTCAAGCTGCTTGGAGGAGAATATCAATGAAGCAAAAGGAGAGAGCCATGAGGTGGAGCGCAATTCCCTAGAAAGTGATTGCATGCAAGAAGAAAGTTGTGCAGAAGAAGATGAAGAGGCACCATGCACAACTAAAGACCCATCATCCCATCATCAGGTTGTTGGCAGCGTGGGAGGTGAGTTCACTTCCAACTTCTGTGTGGGTGATTTAAAGATCACTGTAGAGGAGATTGATTATGTTGATAGTAGTGAAACATGTTTTGGATTAGATCTGAAAGAAGGACATAAATCAGATTCCCAGTCACCTCTTCAACTTCATAGTGTATCAGAAGAAGAGAACACACAAATTGGGTGTGTATTAGCTAATATTATCAAATCTGATTTGGGGATATTACAAGCTGTAGGACCAGTATGTCCTACCAGACACCCAAGAGTTCTTATATGAGAACCACAACCTGTAGAGGGAGCAGAAGTGATATTAGCACCCGTTGATGAAAAAGTAACCAAGATGACATAAAACATTCGGCTTATTAGGAGAGACCGAATACCTATGGAGATACAACATCAAGTTGTAGGGGTGCCCCCTATATCGATTAGGCTGCTACAGAAAGTGGCGACATGTGTACTTTTCCACCGAGAGGAAAAAACTACTCAAGCAGGAGAGGACTCATACTAATTATAGTCTCTTTGAGAGAAATTTTGTATTTTGTGCTTATATTATGTGGGGATAAATGTCCATATTTTGTAGTATTGGTCATGAGTGATGTTGAATCAAATGACTGGAGTCAGACTCACATATTTTTTGTACTTTTTATCTACTTTTTATATATACATGGATGGTGGCTTTATCAAATTTATTTAAATTTTGTACATTGATGATGTATGCTTATGTGTGTATTTCTTGATGATGGTACAAATGTATATCTAATATATAATTATCTAGTAAATCAGTTCGGTGGTTGCATTCTCTAGGAATGTGTCTATACGGAATAAAGTCAAATTGTCTTTCCAATAATCAGATTCTTAAGAATTTATGCAATAATATATATAGGACATCAAATGAAATACACACCATTTAATTGGGATACCACCAGCTATGAGTTGATATAGACAATTAGATGTGAAATACCTCTATTGACGGCTTTCGACATCAACTCGATCATGGCGCTATACTATAAGATGTTATTAGTAGTTGGGATGATAGACACCCCACCAAAACTCACAACTTGGGTGACTGGGTCATAAATAACCCACACTGCAGAAGCAACATTTTGGGTATGATGGAAAGCTCCATTAGCATAGCCCGAAAACATGTGCATATGTCAAGACATCTTCCAAATGGGAAGACATCATAATCAGGTAACAACTAATATACGCGGAACATAAAAGTAGAGAAACTATAGTACATTAGTTACAAGAGAGGTTTTCCCAGACCCGAAGTCTAGGAAAAGTATCTCTTAAGACAGATTCCATTTATGGACCCCAAAATATTTACATTGAAATCCTCTATCTCATAGGCCCCCATATCGAGGACTTTATGAATGATGTATGGACCGATCCACATAGAAATAAAATTCCCAAACCCTAATTCATCGTGCTTCTTGTCATAGACAAGTGTAAGATCTCCTTTTGAGAAGATATATGGATGGACTGACTTGTCATATTGGGCCTTGATGCATTTTTTATTTTCTTCAATGGTCGTAAGAGCATCCCTCCTATGCTCATCTAACTGCTCCAGATATAACAAACAATTTTCAAGCTCAACGGTATCTGGTAGGATTTTTACGACTAGCTTTAATGATGGGATTTCACTCTCGATAGGTAATACAACCTCCACTCTATGAATAAGATGGAAAGGAATAAATCCCATCACAGAATTGATGGAGCTTTTGCAAGCCTAGAGAGATATATATAGCATGACATTCAAGTTTTACCTATGCTTATTTACTGTCCTCTACAACATGGTTTTCAAATATTTGTTGATAGCTTCTACTTGTCCATTTGATTGAGGACAATATTGTGAAACAAATATTGGTGGAAGCCAATTTTCTTAGAAAGCTCTGTCATCATTTTGTTTTGGAAATGAGAGCCATTATTTGTAATGATCTCCCTAGGAATCCTTAAATAAGTGATTATCTGATTAAACATGAAGTGCACAGTAGTTTCATTGTCACAATGAAATGTAGGAATAGCCTTGACCCACTTAGTAAAGTAGTCTACAAATACAAAAATGTATTTGTGATTGCCAGCTGATGTCAGGTTGCATGTTATGAAATCAATCCCCCATTTGGTGAAGGGTTCGACAGTGATAACTGGATAAAGAGGAGCATGATGTGCATGCCTATTTTTTGTAAATGCCTGACAAGTATGACACTTCTTGACGGCTTCGATTCAATCTTTAAATATTGACAGCCAAAAGTATCCTCTGCGCATAATATTTTGGGCTATAGAAAACCTGGATAAGTGACTGCCACATGCTCCATTATGGAAATCATTCAAAACATTTTCAGCCTCTTCATGAACTAAGTAGCATTTGAGGATAATATCTATACCTAAATGATATAATGTATCACGAATGATTACATAATGTCTTGATTGGTGACGTATTGTATTCCTTTGATCACAGGTGGATTGAGGTGGGACCATTTGGTTTTGTAGGTAGATCAAAATATCACCATACCAAAGGTCTTATGAGCTGATAAGGAATATATGTTTGTTAGTTAAAGATGAATCTTCCACTAATACCTCATCAACTCTAGGAAATTATGACATCAATTCAGCAAAAGAAAAATATTTCTATGATTTTTTCGAAGAAAAATCCTAAATCAAACTCCTGAAGGATGACATGAGCTATAGCATTTGTATTCCTATTATATCCACCTATTATACTTTCCATTGATTATTCATTAGTAAAATATGTGATGGAAAGGATCAAAATAAGCTATAGCAGTTGTCTTCCTAAAAAAAAAATGTTTCAGTTTTTGCTCGCATGAACAATAGCAAGGGCAAGTTTGTCAACATGCAAGTATCTTAACTCGGGGCCAAAAATATTCTTGATTAAATAGTAAATGGCATGTTCCTGATAGGAAACATCTTCCTGTACCAGGACCATACCTATGGTTTATTTAGATGATGTTGTATACAAAATAAAATCTCTGTTGAAATCTTGAGGACTCGACAATAGGGAAGAAACTAAGGCCTTTTTCAACACGTCAAATGACCTATGACAGTAATCATCCTAAATAAACAGGACCCCTTTCCTAAATAAGTGGATAAAAATCTTAGTGAGTTCAACATAGTTAGCGATGAATCTACACAAGAAATTGTCTTTTCCTTGAAGGCTCTGTAGTTGGTTCAAATTTTGTAGGGGAGGAAACTGTACTATTGCCTATACCTTGGTGGATCAACCATTATATTGTATTTAGACATGATAAATCCTAGCAATCGACCCGAATCGACACAAAAGATACATTTATGAGGATTCAACCAAATCCTATAATACTGACACCTATCAAAAACTGCCCGTAAATGCTTGGGGTGTTCCACTCTCTTCCCATATTTTGTGGTTAGATCATCTAAGTAGGATTCTATGATCTTCTTAATATCATGAAAATCATAAGACAAAGCTATTTGGAATGTAGCTCCTACATTCTTGAAACCAAATGGAATCTTCCTATAAACGAATGTCTGCCAAGGACATATAAAAGCAGTTTTATGCTGATCTTTAGGGTGAATTTGGATTTGATTATACCCAAAGAAACCATCCATGAATGAGAAAATATCATTTCCAACATATTCATAAATGATTTGATCAATGAATGGGGTAGGGAATTTATCTTTATGGAAATATAATTTGAGATCCCGAAAATCAGTACAAACGCGGATGTTACATTGTTTTTTGTCAATGGGTACTAGATTGGATACCCATTCAGTTAAGGGAACATGATAGATGAATTTTTCTCGAAGAAAATTTTCAACCTTTGCTTTGAAAATAATGGCATTCCTTGGGTTAACTGGTCTAAGATTCTGCAGAACATGCTTGGCATTGGGATATGTCTTAATTTCATGTTCGACATTGAATGGGTCAATTCTCGACATTTATTTATAAGACCAGGCAAAGAAAACCCTATACTCTTTGAATAGTGATAGATATATTTCAATTTCTTTAGGTGAACAATCAACATCGATAAAGACATTTTATACTACACCTAGGGTCCTAGATATATTTATGGATATGGTTTTAGAAATGTTTTCCATATTACCTTCAACATACACTAGAAGAGCTGTGAGAGGGATCCCATACCATTCCATAGGGCCTAGTTTGATTGTTCTTTCCATGTCAATTCTAAGGTCACTTTCAATCGGGATAAATGATGCACATTGATGCATGTCTTTCCATGGCCTATCCCCTAATGACATAGCCTCGCGAATTGCTTCATCGGATGGAAGAATAGTGTCTAAGGGGTCATGACATGGAAAATAAATAACATCCCAAACATGCATAGAATATTGGTCTTTTGATTCCAAAATAGAGTGTAAACCAACATGATCTACTTCATTTGAAATGGTATCTTGGTAAGCTATCTCATCCACAGACAAATCTTGATTGGTTTGACTACACCCAACTTCAACAAATGGAAACTTCCTAGGTTCATTAAAATACCATGTTTTAAAATGAGAGACCTTAACCATGGAAATCATGGAAACAATGAATATTGCGTGTATCGGGGATGCATTCACATGCAAGTCGGTTGGGGGAAGATTACAAGTTCCCATCAATGTAGTGTACATTCCCACACTAATATTCTCACAATTCTTCCCGGAATGGGAAACTAGAGGGGATATTAGAACCATTATGATGATTGGATACATTGGTGCAAAATGACAACTGATCAATGGTTACAATATTCCCATTATGCATAAATTTAATGAGTTGGAATATTAAAGAGACTACAGCCACCATTTCTTAGGTCCAACGTCTACCTAACAATAGGTTATAATCTAGTGGAGAGTCAACCACTTCCACTTCCATGTTAACTATTTTGTTCCCTAGCTCTACTAGGAGAGATGGGATTATTTCGTGAGGTTGAAATAAGTGACCATTGAAATCCTTTAACGTCATGATAGGAGCAACTACATTAGGTGATCCTATGGACTTACAACATGATAGTGACATCACGCAAGTGAAGGCACTCTCATCAATAGCCCTGCAGTGTATGGTAGAGTTTCCATAAATCACTTGGATCTGAAAAGCTACAAGATGGGGTAATCCCCACCAACATTATTATTTTTCCTATCTCTTTCTTATCCCCACTGACATTATTTTTATGGTTGTTATTTTTTTTGTTCACATTCTTATTGCCCTTATTCCCATTTTTCTTGTTCTTGTTCTTTTTCCCTCTGGGATGTTGGTTTCCCTTAGGACCATTTGTCTGAACTGTCAAAAAATCCATGAGAGGGTTGAGATTAGGGTTCTATGTATTTTTTGAAGTTATTGTCTGTGAATTTTGACCTATAAGGTTCGTACCCGGGCTAACTGGAGTGTTGGTTGCTGAACAAATCATGCCATCAGCATGTGGTCCATGAACCAACTTTTCCGGATCTACTTCTGCTTGAGGAGCGATGGGTAATATTTCATACAACATCCTAGACTGAGAATAAAGTAAATCTAATTATTGGGCTTTAATAATATCCTGCTCTTTGTTTTTAACCCTTGAGACCGATACATATTTCACAATACATGGTTGAAAAGACTTAATGAACCAGTCTGTTAAGAAGTCATCCATAATATGAGCTTTGATTAGACTCCTTCTCATCCGTCAGTCATGAATGTGGTCAGATATATCTATGGACTTGTCCTCAGGAAAGGAGCTTAAAATCTCAATACTAGTTTCATAATGAATTGGAAACTGGAAATGGTTTAAGAAGGTCATTGTAACAGAGCTGAAAGTTTGGAAAGAGGATCATTATGGCAATTAAATATACCAATTTCCTTTCTATACCAATTAAATTCCTTTGTAAGAGTCTCAATCTTATAGATTCATCCATCAAGGAGTAGGATGAACACCATAGATGAAAATTCATCACATGGTTTGCAAGGTCTTATTTAGGTTTTCCTTCAAACTTAGGAATGTCTAAAGGTAACTTTATAGGGAGTGGTGGTCATCTAGGATCATGTAAAACTAGATCATTGGTCAACCTCATTAAATCAAGCAAATTTAAAGTATCCATAAAAGGAAAATTAATTTGATCCATGGTATTCCAAGATCTAGGAGGATTAAATTCCCATTGATTTGTGATAACATTGGTTAAAAGTGGGTAATAGTGACTGAAATTCTCTCCAAATTGAGGTTGTAGAAATGGTTTGGCGAATCTTGATTAAGTTCCACACCTACCCCCCATGGGTTGACTTCCTATTAAATAGTTAATCGATGGGTTAACCATATTTGGTCCATCTATCCCAGAAAAGGGGATGTTCCCAAATGGAACTATATGCCCCTAAGGAAATCCAACATTATTTCCCCTAGTCCAAATGCATTACCATATGGAATAGTTGATGAAAAGGGGTTACTAGTGCCTATGCTTCCCACTAATTGATAAGGAAAACTAATATGAGGCATGGTGGAACCACTAACATCTCCATAAATAGGGGTGGGGTTAGGAGTGGACATATGTTCACTAAAGTTACCAACAGACCATTTCCTGAGGAAGTATAATATGTAGGTGCAAGAGGCATAGAAGTAAGTATAGTTTGCAATCCTAGTCAATTCATCCAAAAAGAAAATGGGTTTGTACTTTGAAAACCATAATAATGTCCTCCCATTAGGATCATTGATAATGTTGGACTCCAACCATACCCAATTAGGTGCACCTCACATTCCCTTGTCCCTAAGACCCTATAAATGCTACCCTTTGTGACCAGCTAGTGAAATTCCTACATTTTTGCATCCAAAAGGAATTTGACCACTTTCTAATAAATAAAATTACGGAATTGATCACACCATTTTAGATCATATACCTCATCAAAATCCTGCAATACATTGATCACAATGGTCTCACTCCCCGATAATGTTTTTGGAAGCACCTATGGACACCATGACAATCCACTCAAACACCATACAATTTTATAAGTGACTTGACCAAATGGATGAGAAGTACTCCAATATTGAACAACAACTCAAAGCCACAACTACCATATAAGATCAAGATATTTCCACAATCAAGGAGATTTTCACATCCTTGGAAAATAAAGTGGCCTCTCTGGGTAGTAGGAAATACCAACTCAATTGGCTAACTACTCACCTCATCCTAGCCGATAACCGATGTAATGAACCATACATAGGGATCCCCAGTGAGGAATCTTAAAAGGTAGGTTATTTGTTCCATAACCAACGCTAGTGAGGAATATTCAAAGTGAAGTGATTTGCACCATAACTAACTCCTTTCGAGTCCTCATATCCATAAACTACCCTTCATTGATGATAATGGGATCCACTTTCCTAAAGTGGACATGAACAATTTTGATGGTTCTAACCCCTCATATTGATTCACCCATATGGAACAATAGATTTCCCTCCATGGAATTAGTAATGACATGACAAAATTTAGAGTGAGGGTGTTGTAAATGGACCTAGAATGATGACAATGGCATGAATGTCATATGAAATCACATGGGAGATATATAGCATGGAGTTAATTTTTTAAATCCAATTACGCTCATTTTGAGAATGTTAGACACTATTTAGGATAGTTGACCAAGTTGTACCAAATAGGCTTAATAGCAGACTTTATTGCAACTTATAATCAATTATAAATACATACATAGATATTAATTGCTTATTTTTATAAATAATGCTTCATTAGTGGCATCAAGGAAAATATTAGAGCACAAGTCAAGATGAAAAAACTTACTACCTAGTCGAAGGCCTTCACTGAGATGAAGAAGTAGAAACAATAATTAATGCACAAGGAAAAAGACCCTCTTTCATTCCCCTTGCTCCCCCTTCATAAGAAACTATCTCAAAAACCATACTGTTTGAATCCTTGAAGGTATAACATGTTTAGAAATGGAACAACCAAGCACAAGACAAGATCTGGTGGAGAAGGCTTAAGCCATTTTCATTTGTTGATATTCATACAAATTATTGTATTATATAGTACAAGAATCATAATCACCTCTAGATTTAGATCTCACTGACAACTCATAAGTGGATAGATATGACAACTCATAACATGATAAGAATAACAACTCATTTGAGAGGTGATCTAGGACTTTATGAATGTATAGGATCTTATAGTCTAACATTCCCCTCTTCAATCACAACTCTAAATGATTATACCAATAAAGTAACATGAAATAGTGCATAAATTCGTATCATCTTCGTTTTGAAACTTATGAACTGAGATTTAAGGAACATATTCCTAAAAAATCGCCAATATAGATGTTAAATGGTTCATTTGCAATGAAATTTGAATGAGAGATGAAATTTTAGAAGTGAACAACCCTCATGTTTGAATAATCCTTTATTTTTATAGAAAAATATGACGTATTTTTCTAATTTGGTGAAAAAATAGGATCACCAATTGCTCTATGAATTTAGTCACAATTAGGCGTGGAACAACATCCTAATGAATAGTTGAAGAGGAATATGATGACTTGATTATATTGATTCAAGTTGATTGGATTGTAGATAGGCAATTGATGAGACCAATTTCCATGTTGGAATTCCCAAATGCTGATTGAATTTTGAATGATTGAACTTCAAATATTGAATCCTTACTATCATCATTGGTGTTCCACCTATCAAATGCAAGGTGACAAGTATGTAGGAGGGATCCAAGATTGATATTTTGATTATTTTTCAAAACTTGAAATTGATACCATGTATCTAGTTGTTTTGGTTGAAAAGTAACCAATTTCATCAATGTATATCATGGTTTTGGTTCACAACTAACCTTTTCACTTGATCTTATTTCTTCAATGTACTACCCCTTTTGAGGTGCAAGAGAGTACCTTTCATCTTTCATTTTTGTATTCCCCCTAAGGGACAAGAGAGTACCAATTTAGAATGGGCCATTGTGATGCCCACAATTATCATCTACAATAATTGATTGAAGTTTGTTTTCTTTTGTAATTTCACCATTCAAATGTGTATAAACTAGATGGTAAGACTTATGTAACTTCTTTAATTGTTCATTCCATTTCCAAGAACTCATCCATCCATAGTGAAGTGTTTTCTTTTGAATCTACTGACACTTTTGACTTTTTTTGAGAGGTGATTTGTCTTCCTACAATGAAGACAAGGATGGAAATAAAATCATTCTATATTTAAATGTCCAACTCTATGAAAATGTTGATATTCATTAAGAATTTCCTCTATGTGTTTATCATCAACTATTTGAATAACTTCTTCATTATCTTCTAGGTCCTTCAAGTTTTCATCACAAAATCCCGCACTCACAAATTGAGTTGGTTTGGAGTAATCCAAAATATAAAAGTTGTTTCCGTTTTCATATCCTAAGCCATATCAATTTCTAATGAATTGTAAATCTTCCCAATGTCTAAAAATCATCTTGGAAAGATCATTTTCTACTTCAAGTGATGTTCTTCATAAATTTTTTCTTGTGAAATTTTAACTCACTATAGTTGTTATCATTCAATGCTTCTTGTTGTGACTCATATTTAAAAATCAACTTAATCAATTCACTGTTTGTAATTGATTTCTTCTCACGACTTGTTAAGGAATCATCAATCATAGCAGTTGTATCACTTAGTTGTACTAGATCACTTGTATCACAAGTAGAACCAACCTTTTGCATGAATTCATTTATGTCACAAGTTGTATCAACCCTTTGAATTAGGTCACATGTGTCTAAAGTTTCATCAACTTTTCCTTTTCAATTAATTATAGTTGAACAAATTCCATCACTTTCTCCCTCATTTCAATTTGGTTGTGAATATCAACTACCAAATTCTCCAATTCTTCTATGGCATCTTTGCACCTAGTGAAACGAGGTACTCTATAGACCAGTACGGGGGAGATGTTGTAACGTGTGTGATGTAATGTTACATCGTGATGTAATGTTTGTTACTAACAAAATGATTAAAAAAATTCATGTCGGCTCATAAAATAAAAAATTAAATTATGGAAAGTATTTAAAAAAAATCCATGTTGGTTCATAAAATAAAATATTATGAAAAGTAATTAAAAATAGATGTTTGTTTATAAAATCAAAACTTAAAACTTAAACCTGGATATATCAATCAAGAGAGATCAAATTTCTTGAGTTTGAATTTAGAAAAAGAAATACACCTCAATAAATTGGATCCCTCTCGGTGCTTGATAGATACGGGTTTAAGATGGATCTATGCTGGTGTACTTTAATTGAACTTGATTTTCATTTTGAAACCTCTTTCCTCATTTACCCATTGTATATTTTTGTACTTGTTATACTCACTTGTGCTTGCTTTCTTTTATGCCTTGACTTATTTTATTTCAACTATAGGGTGTCGAGTACTACCAATCATGCATCCCAAGGAGTGATTACAATGAATTATTTTGATTGATGGCTCACGTAACCTCCTTAATCAAATTTTATATAGGTCTCTTTTTTAAAATACAATTCAATGACTTAGCCTTGATTCTAAGAGACACTTTAACTCATGAAAAAATTATATGGACCATATGGAATTATGACTTGAATTTTTGACAATGATTACTCAAGTGTAGAGGAGCAAGCAATTGTTAAGTCACTTGTTACATGAGATTACATGAATGATCAATAATTTTCACCCTCGTTTTTTACAAATTAAATGTGTCAAATAATAGACACAAAATACCTTCCATCAAGCATGAATTATCCATCAAGCATACACAATGCTTCATGCTCCACTTGTCCATCAAACAATTTAATCCTTAGAGACGTCTCATGTACCGACATTGCTTTCTTATTTAAATCCACCTTTGATGGACAATTCCACATTTGTCCATCAAATCATTTAATCCTTGGAGACATCTCATGCACCAACATTATTTTCTTTTCTCCATCTTTGATGGACAATTCCAATCCACCTTGTCCATCAAACAATTTAAAACCACCTTAGATTGACAATTCCATATCTATCCATCATATAATTTAACCTTTAGAGACATCTCATGTACCAACATTGTTTTCTTATCTCCACCTTTTATGGACAATTCCAAACCACCTTTGTCCATCAAACAATTTAACCCTTAGAGACATCTCATGTACCAACATTGTTTTCTTATCTCCACCTTTTATGGACAATTCCAATCCACCTTTTGCCATCAAACAATTTAAATCCACCTTGGATGGACAATTTCACATCTAAATCCACCTTTGATGAACAACTTTTCCATTAAACAATTTAAATCCAAACAATTTAACCCTTAGAGAGGTCTCCTGTACCAACATTGTGCTCTTATCTCCACCTTTTATAGACAATTCCAATCCACCTTTGTCCATCAAACAATTTAAATCCACCCTTGATGGACAATTCCACATCTAAATCCATTTTAAATCCACCCTCAATGGACAATTCCACATCTAAATCCATTTTAAATCCACCCTCGATGGACAATTCCACATCTAAATCCATTTTAAATCCACCCTCGATGGACAATTCCACATCTAAATCCATCTTTGATAGACAATTCCACATATGTCCATCAAACAATTTAACGCTTAGAGACATCTCATGTTCATGTCATGTTCCAACATTGTTTTCTCATCCCCACCTTGTATGGAAAATTCCACATCTATACATCAAACAATTTAACCCTTAAAGACATCTCATGTACCAACATTGTTTTCTTATCTCATGAATAATGTCAACCACCACTCATAAGCGATCAAACTCCCACGTTGCTTTATTTATTTATGCATTGTTCATGTTGTTCATGTTTCAGTATAAACAAGACCATATTGTTGAAACAATCCTGAAATGTGGGAGCCAAAACCAAATACCTCATCGTTTGAGAGATCCTTTCTACCCTATCTTCTTATCAATACAATGTGAGCATGTTTGAATATAAACAAAATATTGTTGGTGTCATTTACCAATTATCAATACAATGTGATCATGCTTGAATATAAACTAAATAGAGTTCGTGCCATTTCCTAGAAGTGGCCTGATAAATTATACATTCGTTAACTTTTACAGTTTAGCACAGTGTTATTTCACTTTGCTATGAGATATGGAGATCTCGGTGCTTGGCTGCATGTGAAGTTTTGGGTTTCATCCTCCCGTAGGTTGAACAACAATGACTCCTTTTTTGAGATTGACGACGTGGGGTTTTGAGTTGTCTCATGCAGAAGATGTGAACAGATACATGAGTGATTTGTGTGGCTTATTTCTTTTCGTAGATATTGGGGATCTCTAGATGAAAATCATGGGGAGCAGATCGTCAAGATCATGAAACATATCAGAATACGTTGTGGGCGAATCATGAGGAAACAAATCATTGTGGTATTTTTTTCTTGAGGTATATCGCTAACTACGAATTCTCAAATTTGCAGCATCGACAACTAGTAAATTTTTCATTCTCTAAGAGGTTTTGGCTTAGAAAATGAAGGTAACCGAGTCTTTCACAGTATTGTCTTCTATGAATCTATAGGCGTATCTATGTCCAAGCCAATAAACATAACTTGCAAAGATCCTTAGGAGCAACAAAATTATATTCCAGTAAATTGTGATTAAACACATGTGTGCTCCATTTGAGTGCTTACAATGATATTGGTGTACACGAGGACATTAGACATCGAGGACACAGAAATACGAGTGTCCAACATGGACATGGTGACCCCCGAATCAGGACATTGATGACACATTATATATATATCCAATTTGTTTTAGAAACTAGAACATTTACAAATATTGAATAGAAAATACAATCAATACACATTACACATTCACATATCACAATGAGACACATTGAAATCAGCAGACCTTGATCCCACATTATTCAAAGATGATTTATCTTTATATGCTTTCTCTACTGTAGAAATTTGTTTCTCTTCACTTCCACTATTGGCTTGCTTTTCACGAGAGCCCAGAGATGAAAATGACTTTGATGGTTCAAGCAAAATTTCAACAAATCATATATATAAGGGCATGTGCAAGCTAATGAGGGTCACTTTTGGCGCTTTAGATGCAATAGAAAACTGAAAAATCAGGCATCCCTCAACTTACTTAGTTTTCTTGAGATGCTTATACAAGATATCTTGCATCGAGTAAAAAAGATGAAACGTAGAAAATTGAGTCACGTTTCCGAATATATAACTTTTAAGTATTGAAAATTTACATAACTATGTCAAATTTCATTTTTTCTAACACTCACTTTTTATTTTTTTGGCAAATGATAAGGTATATGTTTTGTGGGTGCAGCCTTTCACTCCCTAAATGACAATTTCAGGCTACAAAATATGGTATACATGTATAGAACCCGTAGCACCAGTGCACCGCTATTTTTCCAAAATTAAATGTTTAATTTTTATTTTTTTTTAATTATGTAAGTGGTCAAGCCTCGAGAACGGTATGCCAAATGTGGGTGCATCCTTTGAAGGTCTTAATGTAGTTATTTAGACTACAAGATGTAGAGGTCAATGTCCTCTAGTGCCGCATACAATTTTTTTTAAAAATGGTTGTGAAATGAAAAAGTTACAGAATAAACACTAACGGTATGTTTTTTGACCAACAGAGTGATGACACAAGAAAATTAGGAAATAAATAGAAAATCTCAATATTTTTTTAAAAGAAGTACATATTTGGAATCTGCATAAAAAATTCTATCCATGCCTAAAATTTCGTCAATAATGGTCAGGTATGTCATGTTGTAGAGAGCGGTGAAAAACAAGCATACTCAGAAAAATGTCAAAAATGTCAAATTAGCTATGGTCCAAAAATTCCCTAGCACAGGTTTGGTAAGTCCGGACCAGCCACATAGGACAGTGGCCGACACGTGGGGGCAGGAGGAGTGGGTGAGTAGGTGCTTAGGAATGCACGCGCGTTATGTTTAAATTCAAATAACGCGTGCGCATTGTATTTATATTCAAATTTTAGTGTTTTGGCGCTCAATGTTATAAGCAACGCGCTAGCGTTATTACTATGCAAAAATATTAGCAAAATGCTTTTATCCTCCCGCGTTCTGCGTTTTCTCCTCCCGCCTTCCCTATTTTTATGTTTACCAGATATTTTACACAAACAAAATGATAAAGCAAACAAATTAATAAGAACAGTCTTCGAAATGGCTTGATGACTCGTTTCAATGGACACATATTATCTAAATATCATAGCCATAGACAACAACTAATTCAAACAATCAATTCGCTACAACTAAGATCAAACTTTAGATAATATAGTTTCTATAGTGGTAAGCGACGCTAATGCAGTATAGGTAAATATCATACAAATATTTCAAACAAATTTATGGGCATAAGCATTCCAGAAAAGATGGCAAAGTTTCAAAACGGTTTGCTGTACCAATAAAACTAAGGGCACCAAAGTAAGGCTCAAATTGCGTTTATGGACACTTACTGATCGAAGGATGTCTGAGTGTAAATGCAAATGCAGCAACCCCTCCAGGAAGCCTTCTTCTTCACTGACCTTCTCTTGGACTGAAGTGGCCTCAATGCCCAACCACCGAACAGTTGCACGAGTTGTAGTTAAGAAACAATGGTCGAA
>BSBM01001975.1:927500-967500 GCA_027924585.1 Larix kaempferi
CGAAAGTAGTGACCAGAATTGCTTATAGTCATTGTATTAAACCATATTAAAACTTTCTGGAAGAGAGTGCACAACTCCTTGGTACGTGGAAGATACTTGGTGCCTGGATCAATATCTAAATCCATCATTCTTAATTTGTCATTAAGAAGCAAATGAAATTTATCTTATTAACTGCCAACCTTAAATAAACATCACACGATGAAGGAGGAAGGAGGTTAATTGGAGGATAAAATGACCACCTTGATTCAAAAACTTGTTGAGCATCTCACTTATTGATCTTTCAGCATTAATATTTTAGCCATTACAATCATACACGCATTGCGAGTTCAAAATATCACTTACAAAAATAGAACTCGGATGGGGATGAGAACACTCCATCCCACAACGAGTGTACTAAACCCAATTGACCACACTAAACTAATTTGTTTTTTTTTATATTTATTCATTTTAAAAATAATTTTAAATTATGTATAATTGATAAAATTATATTTATTAACAAAATTTAAAATATTAAAAAATTAAATAAAATAATAATTATTTGAATTTTTTTTTTATATAGTATAAATTAAAAAATTAAATATAAATGATATTGTTTTCAAATAATCCCACGTGGTGGGTGGGAAGGGATGATACGGGGGTTCTCATGAGTGTGAGTTAATCCATGTGGTCTAGTAGGAAATATGGCTCACAGTATGGGACACATAACATTGATGAGGATGCCTAGCGCAGGTAGAGGACTCTTCCCTCCATGATGAGAAATTATGGCTATGCAATCCAACATGGTAAGTGATGTTTGATGACATGGGTTTAGAATGTTGTTAAACCAAGCTACAAACATGAGTTAGTTTCCTCCACGTGCAATCATAATGGCATTTTTACACATGAGCTTCGAGATTTTGATGGTTGGTACTGATAAGATTCAAGGAGAAGTTGTCATGGTTATTTTTTCCTCCAGTCTGGTATGAAATCTTGGTGTGCTTGTGTAATGTACCTTGTTAGAAATTTTATTAACATGGCAATTTTTCACTTTTTTCCCTAGTTAGACCTTTGACTAGTTTTGATCTCTAGGTCCCAAATTTGCCCCAAATGATCCCAAATCTTCTGAGAAGGTATATGAATGATATAAGAACATAAATATGTGTTTCAGGGATGCCTTTGGACCTTTAAAATACTTCTACAAATCCTCTTTCAATTTTAGTCAATGTAGGTAACTTTACTAGTGATTTCCCTTTGGCTAGTATTGGTCTCTAGGTCCCAAAGTGACTCCAAATGCTTTCAAATATTCAAGGAAGGTGTATGAATGATATTAGGACTTGAATATAATTTTTAGGGATGACATATGGCCACCAAAAGTCCTCTGAAAACTCTCTTAAGATTCTGGACCAAGTATGCAATTTTACTAGTAATTTGGGGTTCAAATCGCCCTGGGGTAAGTACTGAAAATGGCTTCCCAAATGCCTCCAAACCGACTCAAATTTATAAACAGAGGTAGGGAATGTATTAAGGATGTTATTAAGGTCTCATGTGAACCATTAATTGATTAATATATCTATTCCAACCCTCTCCCATTCAACTGCAAAAATCACCAATTCGACCCTTGGGGAAATGACACTATTTCTTCTCCCAATGCAATTAAACTAAGTAAAAATACTTCAAATGCTCAAGTACAGTACATGAAACTTGTAAAATACATCCATGGCAGTCCATTAATCATAAATGAATCAGAGAATCATCCATCCATTCAAAATCATTAGCATTACATTGATTCACAACAAGGTAGTGGGGAAATGGCACTGTCCTTTCATTAAAATTGAGATTTAACATTTCTGCTTGGAATTTCGACCTGAAACATTATGGAGATGAAGAAAAGAGTATTTAATTCACATTACAAAATAAATGGGGCATTAGAAGCTCTCCCAAAGAGTACAATAGCTCACCAAAAATGCCCTCCCTCAAGGATCAAGAATATGCCATCAAAACTGGAAATGGTTGAAGGAGTGAGCTACAATAGAAGAAACCATGAGCTGCCCTGTAGCTTACACCTACAAATAAATACTCCATTAAAGCTCCAAATTAAAGGTCTGAATGGCCTTTCCAATTTCCAACTTGGATGGGAATCTTTCACCCTCGAAATTGGCTACGGCAAGCAACTAGTCATCCACTAGCTCTCCCTCTTCACAAATGCAATTGCAAATTCTACAAATGATAAAAAGATAGTTTTATTATTTGTTATTGAAATTTATAAAGTTCTAATGTCCTCCATTGGTCGAATTCCTTCCAAGAGACTCATGCCAACTCAAGTTGGGAAGAGATTCCAAATAACACCACTTGTACAACAATTCTTAGTCTCGCACTTCCACCAAATCACATGTGGAAGCATCTTAGCTACCCTAACACCCTTGAGTGCCCTCTTAGAGTCTATTTTTAGCCCTGACATGTCATATATGTCATATGTCATCCTTCAGGTCTGATTTGTGTAATAGGTGTCATAGCATCTTCATCATTGTTGTCATAGAGCTAGGGAATCTAGCCCAAGTGTCTCACTAGCTCCAAATTGCCTCTTCCTCTTCCATGGGAGTTACTCTTCCTCTATATTTTGACCTTGGATGAGTCATGCCATGAATAATACCTTTTTGACTCCCCCAAGTATGTTACCATTCACCTTGAATTCGAATTGGTGAGAGAATGATTCCAAGTGTAGTGGGGAAATCTAGCCATATGTGGGTCCCACTTCCTCCATGTGTCTTCATGATCAAATGCCACTTTGAATTTCACTTGTATATATTTATTTAGCTCCTTTATTAAATATTTATTCCATTTTAATGTTCAAACATCATTTATTATCCCCATTATTCCAAATCCCAAAGCTTCCACCCCAAACCTAGGAAACTAGTAATTTTCCTCCTTGGCAATTATTTGACCTTTAGCATCAATTTGACAAACTCTAATGAATAGGGCCAATGTGATTAGGCCATTGTGACCCAATTCCAAATTTGGGACATGACAAATCCTCCCTTCCCAATATTGGTTTCCCTCATGCAATTTTAAACATGTGTGTTGAAGAACCTGCTTTCTGTATAATTCTTTGAAGTTGCCATTGAATTGCCCAACCTTGAGTCTTTGAGTTTCCATGAATATTTTAGAGAGGAACCACCATGCTTGCTGTTGCACTACTCTGATAAAAATAACTTTATTAAGTGGAAAATCCATCTCCCATACTGCTTGTTTCCCCAAAAAATTTGAAACCAATGAGATAAAAACTATTCCAGGGTCCCATTGCTTGTATTGCACCCCAACAATTAAGAGTGTTGTCCAACCCATACCATCAGATAAGAGGATTCCTGGATCCCATTTTCTTGTATGCATTCTTCCAAACATCATGAGTACAAAATATATATCATCAAAGTACATAACAACATAATGAAAATGTACATCAAGAAGATGCTTCATCAAAGAATCATGAAAGTGTTTATACCTCCAAGTAAGTAGACCACCATTTGCAAGGTGCATACAATCTTCAAGTGACCAATCAAATCTTCTCCAATGACATAGGTGAGGATCCCATGTTCGATAGTGCTGCTCCAAAAGAATGAGATATGCATCAAAATATTTAGCCAAGCATTCTTTCATCCAAGAAGTGAATGAAGAATCTCCAATAAAATCTAAACCAAATAATGAGCAAGAAAAACAAGGAGACTTCAAAGGACTCAAAGAAGTCTCATCCATACATCCATGAGGATATGTATCATCGTAAGGTAAAGCAATATGCTGCTACAATTCTAAATAATGAGGTGCTCTATTCATGTCATCATCAAAAGGAGAGGTAGGAGTTTCATACCCCTCATGTGGCACCACTAGAAAAAAACCTTTCACCCAATTTTCATCCCAAAATGATGTGGCTGGAAAAGAAGTAGGGGGTGAGGAATTATGAACCAACCTTAAATCCTTACAACTCTTACCCATTGAAATCTTTAATTCATCCTCTCCATAATTGGCTGGTCCAACTATTGTGAGATCATGTGCCTCCTCCAAGGATTCGCAATTCTCTCCATGAGGCAACTCATAATCCCTCTGAACAAGGACAAGTGCTTGTCCTTCTTCTTGTTTTAGTGTAGCATCTTCAAAAACCTGCATATCAACATGTACATCATGTTCCACAATTACATTAGGTTCCTCTTTTGTGACATAAATTATTTCATCATTTTCCTTGAAAAGAGAACCATTGCTCATTATTTTTTTCGAGTTGCTTCCAAGTTCACTAAGCAACAATTTGAACTCTTGAAAGTATTGTCTCCACTTGTCTTCAAAGGATGGTTTAAGTAATTTCCTAAACTCCTCATTTTCCTCTGAGGTTCTTTTCTCATCCTTACTCATGGTGACCAATGAATGCACTTCTTCTCCTACTTCTTCCCTTTCACCAAAGTACATCCAGTTTCAGTTTTTAAGGGTGGTGGCTTATTTCTTTGACTCCTGGTATTCATTAATGTTCTACCACATTAAATTCCAAGAACATGCTCTGATACCACTGTAATGTCCCTTGTTAGGAATTTTATTAAAATGGCAATTTTTCACTTTTTTCCCTAGTTAGACCTTTGACTAGTTTTGATCTCTAGGTCCCAAATTTGCCCCAAATGATCCCAAATATTTTGAGAAGGTATATGAATGATATAAGAACATAAATATGTGTTTTAGGGAAGCCTTTGGACCTTTAAAATACTTCTGCAAATCCTCTTTCAATTCTGGTAAATGTAGGTAACTTTACTAGTGATTTCCCTTTGACTAGTATTGGTCTCTAGGTCCCAAATTGACTCCAAATGCCTTCAAATATTCAAGGAATTTGTATGAATGATATTAGGACTTGAATATAATGTTCAGGGATGAAATATGGCCACCAAAAGGCCTCTGCAAACTCTCTTAAGATTCTGGACCAAGTATGCAATTTTACTAGTAATTTGGGGTTCAAATCCCCCTGGGGTAAGTACTGAAAATGACTTCCCAAATGCCTCCAAACCCACTCAAATATATAAAAATAGGTAGGTAATGTATTAAGGATTTTATTAAGGTCTCATGTGCACCATTAATTGATTATTATATCTGTTCCAACCCTCTCCCATTCAATTGCAAAAATCACCAATTCGACCCTTGGGGAAATGGCACTATTTCTTCTCCCAAAGCAATTAAACTGAGTAAAAATACTTCAAATGCTCAAGTACAGTACATGAAACTTGTAAAATGCATCCATGGAAGTCCATTAATCACAAATGCATCAGAGAATCATCCATCCATTTGAAATCATTAGCATTACATTGATTCACAACAAGGTAGTGGGGAAATGGCACTGTCCTTTCATTAAAATTGAGATTTATACATTTCTACTTGGAATTTTGACCTGAAACTTTCTGGAGATGAAGAAAAGAGTATTTAATTCATATTACAAAAGAAATGGGGCATTAGAAGCTCCCCCAAAGAGTACAATATCTCACCAAAAATTCCCTCCCTCAAGGATCAAGAATATGCCATCAAAACTGGAAATGGTTGAAGGAGTGAGCTGCAATAGAAGAAACCATGAGCTACCCTATAGCTTACACCTGCAAATAAAGACTCCATTAAAGCTCCAAATGAAAGGTCTGAATGGCCTTTCCAATTTCCAACTTGGATGGGAATCTTTCACCCTCGAAATTGGCTAAGGCAAGCAACTAGTCATCCACTAGCTCTCCCTCTTCACAAATGTAATTGCAAATTCTACAAATAATCAAAAGCTAGTTTCATTCTTTTTTATTGACATTTATAAAGTTCTAATGTCCTCCATGGGTTGAATTCCTTCCAAGAGACTCATGCCAACTCAATTGGGAAGATATTCCAAATAACGCCACTTGTACAACAATTCCTAGTCTCCCACTTCCACCAAATCACATGCGGAAGCATCTTAGCTTCCCTAACACCCTTGAACGCCCTCTTAGAGTCTATTTTTAGCCCTGACATGTCATATATGTCATATGTTAGCCTTCAGGTCTGATTTGTGTCGTAGGTGTCATAGCATCTTCATCATTGTTGTCATAGAGCTAGGGAATCTAGCCCAAGTGTCTCACTAGCTCCAAATTGCCTCTTCCTCTTCCATGGGAGTTACTCTTCCTCTATATTTCAACCTTGGATGAGTCATGCCATGAATAATACCTTTTTGACTCCCCCAAGTATGTTACCATTCACCTTGAATTCGAATTGGTGAGAGAATGATGCCAAGTGTAGTGGGAAAATCTAGCCATATGTGGGTCCCACTTCCTCCATGTGTCTTCATGATCAAATGCCACTTTGAATTTCACTTGTATATATTTATTTAGCTCCTTTATTAAATATTTATGCCATTCTAATGTTCAAACATCATTTATTATCCCCATTATTCCAAATCCCAAAGCTTCCACCCCAAACCTAGGAAACTAGTAATTTTCCTCCTTGGCAATTATTTGACCTTTAGCATCAATTTGACAAACTCTAATGAATAGGGCCAATGTGATTAGGCCATTGTTACCCAATGCCAAATTTGGGACATGACAGCTTGGCTGCTCATACAGATGAATCACAAGAGGTCCTAGGTATTCCAATAAATCTACATTGATGGACATTTGTCCTTAAGAAGCCTCCCCCCTATGATAGCTTGTGTCCTCGGTGTTTGTTGGTAGTTCAGGAAGAGAAAGATGAAGTTTACTAGATTGGTGCTCAAAGTTAGGAAATTTTTCACCCACAGAGGATTAACATGGTGAAGGGAAGGAAAACGCAAGGAGGACAAAGAGACCAGGGTAACACCCATATTTTGCATGTGATCTAGAAGTCCAAGGAAGCCAAGGATGTTTTCAGAAAGGTTTTTTCAACACCTACCTTGAAATTGATTGACAATATGGAAGAATGGGTCAAACAGGAGCAAGTTGAAATCGACTTGGGGGCAATTCAAGCCGATGTTGGTTAGTTGGTTGAGGACGTAGGGACATCTTGAATGTATGACACTAAGCTAATGAAGATGGTGACAATTTACTGGCAGGCAAAAACCCTTTTGGGCAAGGACATCATGGACAACAATGAAGAAAAGAAGGAAATCCTCCTCCATTTGGAGGAAACTCAAGGTTGGATTCACAGAATGGAGGATACTTTGAAACTTATCGCCAAGGTGCAAGTTGAATTGGGATCCAAGCTTAACATCTTGGCTAAAGCAACTACATGAATGGTGGAAAGGGAATGGGTTCCTCTGGGACAACCCAGCCTAACTACAGTGGCACAAGAGGTTCCTTCTACTATTATCATCTCTGGAATGTTTAATTTTAGTCTCTATATGTCTATCTGGTTTTTTGTTTATACAAAAACTACTGGTTCGAGCAACAATCATGTTAGATAGGCTTGCCTTGGTAGTTGGTCTAATAGTTCTACTCATATAAAAAGGTATAGGTATAAGATCTCTCACTTTAGATCTTTCAAAATAATTGATGATAAACTTTGTTTTTGTGGCGAGTATAGTTTCTCCACTAATAGAGGAGCCACATAAGACTATGCATCATTTTTCTTTTATAAGAAATTTTTTTAATTTCAACCAAAATTATATATATATGATTTAAATAAAATATTAAAAAATATAACATATACTTAATGTGGCATAAAAATAAGGAAATTCTCGTCGCATAGAATTTAAACACATAAACTCTCATCCTACAGATACTAGAAGTTGTTTTCGAAATCATTGCTATTTTCTACTAACGTGTGAAGCTATTTTCTAGTAAAATGTGAAGCTTGAGTTATAAGCTATATGAGGAAATCATTGTTATTTTCTACGAAGCTTAAATTTCTTGAGTTAATCTATGAATACTAAACTTTAACAAGTGAGTAAAATAAATATATAAATAAATAACTTTTATTAAAAAAAATCTATTAATTAAAAAAATGGATATATTCTCAATATTATATAAAAGTTTTAAAAATGGAAATTCTTATCACGTGGAGCATAGTGAAGATGGTTAATTTGTTTGCGATTGTGGAGAAAGACATGTTATTGAGTTGCTCGGCTTTCAAAATAAGAGAAAGGATGGAGGAGATTGTTGAATCAATTTAGAAAATTTCGATAAGCTTCGATTTCTTTTGAAAAAAAGATATTTGACAAAATAATTTTTTTATTCATTTTGAATAGGAAGAATTTCAAATGATGACGAAAAAGTTATTATTAAAAAATAAATATTAAACATTATAAAAAATTCAATAAATGAGTGATACTTTTTTCCGAAGTAAAGTTTAGTGTATTAATATTAGAGCTTCTATTCAAACTTTGATGATGAATAGTGAGCAATGGTTTTGGGTAGATAGGTTGAAATTTAAAAATGTTCATTGCAAAATTTTAATTGTATTTTAGGATTTGAAGTAACTTGTAGTTCATGCATGGATAAGTTTTAGTTGATGCATCATGGTTAATAGGTGTATATCTTAGAATTTAGAGTGGACTAGCACTTATGCTTTTCCTAGATTGCACATGTGTATTGCTTAAATTGATTTTATGGTAGTCATTCAAAATTCAAAATAAACTAGCACAACTACTTAACTTGTGGTGGGTGAACACTATAGGTAACAAGTTAAGTGTTATGGACAAGTTGCTTAGTTGTAATCACATTATATGTTACTTGTTCTTCATGCTTAGTTGTAATCACATGTTTTGTGAGCCTCAGCTACTCGTTGTAACCTTCTTTACTTAAATGAGTAATAGCAGCTGAGGCTCATACAACATGTGATTACAACTAAGCATGAAGAACAAGTAACATATAATGTGATTACAATTATTCATGCATGAGCTACTAGTTATTGATGTATACAATACCACTTATTTTTTATTATTTTTTATTTTATAATTGTTTATTTATAATTTTAAACAACAACCATAAAATCAATCTCGTCAATACACTTTTCCGTTCATCCTTCAATCTAAGGAAAGCATAGAAAAGAAAAGAAAAGAGAATATAAAAAATAGCAAGTAGGTGATGCATGGATAACTCTAGCTGATGCATAGGTAAGTCTTAGTTGATGCATAGATAAAAAGTTTCTTGGTAGACAACTCTTTTAACTAGAAGAAAGCCAATAAAGAAAAATAGCAAAATCACCTAATTTTTTTCTTGAAAATAATATTTCAATATTCATTTTAATTAAAAGGTTACAAAAAATCAAAATTAACAATATGATTGCAATCTCCACTTATTGTATGGCACCTCTTCAATATTGTTAAGCATTTCCCTGCATAATTACTTATTCATGCCACTTAACTTGTGACATGAGGCCATGCCACAAGTTAAGTGCCATGAATAAGTTATATGTTACTTCTCTCCTTTTTCAATTTAAACAGTTACAAACTATCCATTATCCATGCATCATGAACAGTTTAAAAACAGATTTCCACATCAAAATATTTGATTCTTGATTCCTCACTATTGTGATCGATTTGATTCCTCACTATTGTGATCGATTTGATTCCTCATCGCATAGAAGATGATTGGTGTTTGTTTCTATTTTTCAACTACTACCTGCCCATTGTTTTAAAAAACAGAACAGTGAACAGTAATAAGATTGAAGATGATTGGTGTTTGTTTCCATTTTTCAACTGCTACCCATTGTTTTAAAAAACAGAACAGTGAACGGTAATATAAATTTCGTTTGAGAGCTTAATTTCTCTTTCCGAACGTCGTTTCAGCGTTTAATTTCTCTTTCCAAACGTTGCTAGACGTACGTTGACATTATTTTTAATGAAACAGTCTCCGACTCTTGCCATTTTCGCCTGGTTGGTGGCGTACTGAATCAAACACATTGATGGTCTGAGGGAACGTACCTTTGCTTTGCTTTGCTGACGGCTGTGAAGATCTGCTCGAATATCACATCATTCCCCGTTGGCTTCCTGTGAGTGGGAAGTTTCAGTGTCCTCAACCCTTGCAAGAATGTTGTAGGTAAGACTTTCACAGATAAACCTGAAGGTACCTCCATCATATCGACATAGACATGAGCCTCTCCAGCACTTGACATAGAAGCACAGATTTTGGAGGACGCCGGACGCCGGTATATAAAACGCACTATACCGGACACCCGTTTCAATTGTTCGTCCATTAAAATCTATACACAATTCAAATACCTGGCTAGAGACGATTTCTCCTGATCTCTGTCTGTGTCATCACATCATACAAGAAATTGCACAATTTGATTTGATTGATCTGCAACAACTGAGGACCTTTGTCAATTTGTCCTGTAAATCTTCAATGTCATCATCCACCTTCGATGCATTAATCTAGAAGTGAAGTGACCCCTGCCTTCAGACAAATGATATATTCATCTCTGTTGGAAGAACAGACTGTGCGATTGTCAGACAGACCGACTCGACACGATTGATTGATTGATAACTTGATTGATCCCGCACAGACGATAGAGCTGCTGCTAGTTTCTACAAATACCAAATACCAAAAGAGATGAGTATACTGAGTTTTATAAGGGCTAACTAAAACGTCCTGGAGAGCAAATTTTGTCAAAATCTCAGTTTAGAGTGGTTGTATCGCAATTTCGGCGATTTGGGTAGTTTTAAAATTGGACAACTAGTTTAGAACAGCCAATCCCATTGCTGGGAGTACAAAAATGTTAAAATAACAATTTAAATCGCTGGAAAAGCTGGGCATTTTGGTTGTATCTTAGCCTACTCTTGAGTATACATTCAAGAACCTGGATAGACTGAGCTGAGGTTAACCACAAGCTTGCTGGGTTCAATCTGAACAATACAAATGTCTCATCCTTCATCAATCTAGGAAAAACATAGATGATAATCCACCCCAAGTTCTAAGATATATACACCTATCAGTTTAATTATAACAAAAATATTTGTATTATGTTGATCAAATCTTTGGAGATGTAGAACCTTTTTAAAGTGCAAAATTTGATGAGAGGTTTGCAAGGATTTGATCACTCTCAATGCACGATAGATCTAGAATTAAAATGGATTTAGGATTGTTTAATGTGCCCTTATTTATGCAATTGGCATATTTTTTATGTCAAATGCTGTTAAGATGGATCTACACTAGTATATATTAAATAAAAATCAATGTGTCATATTTATTGGATATTTGAAAATTAATGTTTTGGATGACTAACATTAAAAATATTAAATAACTTGTAAGTTTAAAGAGAAAGTGGGATGAGAAATAATTAGAGGTTAAAAGGAAATTAAGAGAGAATAAGGAAATCATTAGTTCTAATTTGGAAGATCAAAATTATCTCTATGTTTTAACTAGTTCAAGGAAGAAAATTAATATAGCCAAGATAAAAACTAACTCTTATGAGCTTCATATTGAAACAAAGTGAGTTGAAGTTGTAGGTCACTTTCTCTTAGAGTGCCATCCA
The DNA here is from genome assembly GCA_027924585.1 of Larix kaempferi. Classification (NCBI taxonomy): domain Eukaryota; kingdom Viridiplantae; phylum Streptophyta; class Pinopsida; order Pinales; family Pinaceae; genus Larix; species Larix kaempferi. The sequence continues at coordinate 938,895 of BSBM01001975.1, forward strand.
TACACTTACATTAGATCACAATTTCACAATCTTTTATACAATACAAACCTTCCTAACCTTCTAACTCGTCAAAATTATGGACATCAATCCAAATAATATTCTTAAGATCCTATAAACCAGAATTGATCTCAATCGACATTAACCATCATCATCAACAACAATTTCATCAAATTTAGGGTTTGGAGTGTGCTAAATCACTTTGTAGAATTATAAAAAAATTATAATTCTTAGAAGCATCTTAAATTAAATTAAAATGAGTAGTTAAGCATGATTATGTATGTGTATGTATGTTTTACATGATATTATCCTTTAAATGATTAACTACGTGGAATCTATAATCTATATTTTAATAAAAAATAATCTATATTTTAATAAAAAAAACAAAATATAAATTTGCATGATTACTAAACTAAATATAAACAAAGTAACAATGTTAAGTATAAACAAAGTAACAATGTATAAACAAAGTAACAATGTTCATTTGTGAAGAAAGTGAATAAAAACAAAGTGCAACTTTTTTAGTAATTTTAGTTTTAATTAATTGAAATTTATATTTATATTTTAAAATTTAGATTAAAGTTTACATTATAAAATTTTGTTTATTTAATATTTTATTAAAGTGTTACTTGTTACCTTTACCTAACTATTTTTATAAAATACTTCATTATATCTTGATGTAACATTACCTTTTAAGATCATCTCACCTTTGGATTTATTAAATAAAAATAAAATAAAATAAAACAATAAATTGTTCATAATATCTTTAAATAACACTATCACTTCATTTCACTTTTGGATTAGGTAATTTGTATTGATTGACAATATTAGAAACAAGATTCACTTAAATATCTAGATTAAGAATGGACGATTCAACTGAGAATATACATCTTTTTTCGAGGAACATCTTGATGGACAATTCTTCAATAGCTACCCACAATGTAATTTAATGGAATATCTCAATGAAGAGCGTCTTAATACCTAGTCACTATAAAAACTAATAGCCTTGAAGGACCCAAATTATGGCCTCCCTTTCCGTTTTGGTTCTTTCTATGAAAAAAAGAAATCTGGATGCCTTCGTGTATAAGTTTTAAATATGTCAGATTTTACTAGTTTTAACATGGTTAGAACGTTTCTTGATTATTTCATGTAATATAGGTTGGTTTTCTGATATCTTTAGTTTGGATTTAGAGGATTTATTTTGATTTTCAATTGCCATGTGTATGTTTTGCGAGGGTTGATATTACATTTCTCTTTGGTCTTTGTCCAGACTTTTTATATGGCAAGGTGTATATTCTTTCCATAATCATGGTTGAAGACTAACTACAATGTTGAAGACCAAGACTAACTACAATGTTTTTTCTCCATTTTCATTGTTAATAATTATTTTATTGGTTGTTAATTAATGGAATAACCATTTTTACATTAGTAGGTGTTTATATTTTAGAATTTGAGGTGGAATACCATCTATGTTTTTCCTAGATTGAAAGAGGATGGGATAAGTGTACTATCCATATTGATTTTATGAAGTTCGTTCAAAATTCCAAATAAATAATTATATATATAATTATTTATTTGGTAGTTAATGTATGGATAACTAGTTCTGTGAGGATGGCAAATCAATTTGGTTTTCCAAAACTTAAGTTATTTGGAGATTCCAAAGTAACTATAAAGTGGGTATTAGGTGATTACAAGTTGAATATCACTGCCTTAACACATTGGTGCAACAGAATACGGATTGAGCTCGGGAAATTTGAGAACTTAGTCATTAAGCACATTTATAGGGAACACAATCAGGCGGATGATAGTTTGTCCAAACAGGCTCTTATAGGAGAAGATGGATACCTTATTTGGGAAGAATATTTTGAAGAAGAGATTCAGGACAGTGGATCTCTTTATTTCCTGAATTAGAAAGGGTTGTCTTTTATTTGTGGATTGGTCAAGAAAGGGACAAAAGTGGAAGGATATGTATATGTATGTTTTATGCTTTTTTGATCTTGCAGTATGTATTGGAAAGGGATGATATGTTTTGGATGAAGAAGTGATGTGTATCAATCTGTTGACCGATCTATCATTGTACTGTTTTAACTCAATTTTGAATATAAATAGTATGCTTGTTTTCCACTGGAAAAAAAACTAGTAGTTCATGCATGGATAACATGTAGTGACAAACAACCCATTTAACTAAAGAAGATAACAAGTAGCTAGTCAATATGTGATTACAACTAAGCCTAGAAAACAAGTAACATATAACTTGTTCATGACACTTAAACTATGACCTAATTTAAATGGCTATGATAGTTAATATTGAGTTATTTAAAATTATTATTTTTTATTGCAATTACAACAATGTATATATTCAATTTTAACAATTTTACAATTTCAATAAATTTCAAATGAAATTAATTAAAATTTAAATAAACTGAAATAAAAATTGAGATTAACTTTTCATTATTTTCCAAATATAAGAAATGTCTTTCTTTTGGGGAGGCCAGAGACTATAAGGTTATTGGACTCAACCATTCATGGATGTAATAAGATGTATATTTTTAATATAGATTGTAACTGAGCATATCTATATTATTGTAATTATTTATATATTGTTGTGTGGGGTTTGATGGATTCATTCCATCCACCTAGGTTCAATTCCGTCGAGACATCTTCTGGCTTGGATTACCGGCTCACGGTTTGCTCGACCTGCCATCCACGATATGTGAGGACGTTAGTTGAGATTTCTCGTGCGTTGTTAGTTTTCCTTGATTCCTTCGGAATAGCAGGAAGGTGATTATTTCCGCTAAAAAAAAAAAATCAATTCCAAAAAATAATTGTTAATAAATAATACAATAAATGTGAAGTGTTTCTTTTATGTGAATTTTTTATAGAGCATTTCTCTTCATAGGATATTAAAGAATGCCTCTAATTTTACTAAATATTAAGGAATGTTTGTAGAAATTCTTTTGCTTAACCTCATTTCAATATACGTTTGAAATTGAAAACAAAACTTTTTTTATTAGATATTTCAGGTATCCATTTTTCCACATTATTTTTATATCATTTAAAAAAAAAAAATTATTCTTAATATAATATAGTGAGATGACACAACTCCTATAGTGAGATGGAAAAAAACCTCTTCAACACAAGTTCTAAATCTTAATATGACTTCACATATAGTTAAATTCACACCAACTTCTCAGATATAGTACATATTTAAATTCATTACTTATCAAAAATTAGGAATTCCATAACATCGATCATAGCATCAAGTAATATAAAATATGACATGATCAAATTACATCTAATATGATCGAACATGATATAAAAAGTAGATTTAATTAGGTCGATGACAATACCAAATTACATCTAATACGATCGAACATGATATAAAGTACATTTAATTAGGTATATGACAATGCACAAATAATTAGTTGAGTTAAATGACATGATAATAGCAATGATTTTGATTCCAATATATCGATAGCAACAAGGTGGAGATGAAGTCACAGTATGGATTGGTTAGGGGATGGTGCAAGGTAATGATACCCAATTATGACATGTTAGTTGCAATGACATGCTAGAAAAACATAAATATTATCATTAAAATGAATTATTGGAGGTACCTACAAAACTTTTTTGAATTAGGTGTAAAAAGATGAAACGTAGAAAAACGGATGACCTTTTGGAATATATAACTTTTATTTATGGAAAAGTGGTATAACCACCCCAACATGTCATTATTTTAAGATTGGTATGCTATTTTTTCTCTAAAACATAATGCACATGTTTTTGTTGGTCCACCTGTTTGTTATGTAAATTGTCAATTTATGAGGAAAAAAATATGTAGAGGCATAGGCAACAGACGAATCTTGTGTGGGGCTATTTTTTCAAAATTTTAGAAGTTAATTTTATATTTTTTTAAATTACGAAATTCAGTGAAGCCTTAACACGAGATGGTCAAGTGTTGGTCCACCATATCATCGTCCGAACATAATAAAAAAATAAATAAATTAGCTTGTAGGTATTCTTGTACTCTTGTGCAGGTTCTTTTCCGTTCTCGAAATAGGTAAGCCAATCAAAAGTTATAGGCCAAATAAACGACCTATTTTGTTTACAAATTTGACATGAGTGTAGTTAAAAATGAATTAAAAATAGAAAACAACAACATATCAATTGGGTGATTCCATGAAGATGGATAACTATTTACGGCCAAATATGACGATGAAAAACATAAATTTTACCCATGTATTAAATTGAAGCCCTCGAAACTCATATTTTCCACATGAATTTTGACATGCGGTTAAAAAACAAAATGTAGAGAATTATGTTGGCTTCCCAATGATATTTTTTTCGAAGTATACCAATTTCATTTATTGTGTCAAATTTTCATTTAATGAAACGTGTGTACTTAGAAATTTGAAGAGCAATTAACAAGTAGTCTGTGTGTGTGCACAATAATTTAATGTTAAAGTAATAATTTTGAAAAATGAAATATGTGAACATGATCCAGACAGAATGCACTAGTGCTTACATATTGTTCTTTTAATTTTTCTCGAAAAATTATATTTATTATTATTTTTCAAAACTAACCAATGAATATTTCAGTCGCATTTTGCACACACACATGTGTGTGTGTGTGCACCAAATCTTTTGATTGTTTACATAATTTGCAAAACTAAAAATACCATTTTGAAGAGGACGTGCTTATCTAGCACTTGTATACTTTTTCAAATTTTTTAGATGTGTATTTTGAATGTTGTTGATTTATCTTAGAGCTCAATCGAAGTTATCGGCATAGTTTTTTAGGGCAAGTTTTAGTATAAATTTAAAAAAAAATACATACGAAGATAAAAATTCGTAAATTTTATGTATATGGATAGAGGATTCATTGTCAAATCCAATGGTATCAAGTATACCCATTAATGTGCATTTAATGACATTGTTTAAGCCTCTAAAAGGAAGACAAAACTTTGTTTTTGCAGTGAAAAGGGCTCTCGGCCTGTTTTTTAAGCCCTCGATCGAGGTATTTAAAATACCTAGATCGAGGGTTAAATAGGACCTTGATCAAGGGTTTTACCTAGACCTTGATTGAGGTATTTTCAAGCCCTCGATCGAGGGCCTAAAACGCGTTTTTTTCATTTTTTTCAAAAGCTAGATCAAGGTCTTATTTTAACCATCGATCGAGGTTTTAATAGCTTGATCGAGGTCTTTTAAATCCCTCAGTCGAGGTCTTTTAAAACCCTCGAACAAGGTTTTAATACCTCAGTCGAGGGCTTTAAAAGACCTCAATCGAGGGTCCGCAACACAAATTTTTGGCACTTCGCTCACCAAAAATCATGAACCAGCTTCATGGATCAAACCTATTCAAAAAATATATAGTTAGAATCTGCACACAGAGCTCGACAAGTGTGTGCAATTTCATCTGTAGTGCACAAGTGGAGCATATGCAGAACTAAGCGTGAAAAACATGAAGTTACATCATTTGATGTGTTCTTCCATAAATTAAATCGAGCCTCAAGGTTTGGTAATTTGAAGCTAATTCCAAACCTGCAAGGGCATCAAAAGCAATTTGAATCCAGACATGTGTGCGTGTAAATGCATGCACCCATAGATGCGTGCACACGCAGAAGCACGCACACTGATAGATGCACACATTTTTATATGCGTGCATGCGGATAAGCACGTGTGCATTTCTATGCACACATGCGTTGCTTCTATCTCTATAAAATCTAATTTCCATTCCTAGACATAAAAGTTCCAAACTATTTTCATTCAATATTTTTGTTGAATAATATGAAATTTCCTCTAAGGTTGGTAGCCCCCCCCCCTCTCTATAGCCCCATCCCCCTCTCTTCATATCCACCCAATCCCCCCCACTCTCTTCCACTCTATCTAATCCCTCCTCCCTCCCTCACCCCTCTCTTCTCTCCTTCACCACAAGGGTTAGGATATATACTATTACACAAAATCACTAACTCGCACTATCCTCATGTACATAAAAATATTCATCCTTGTAACCATAAATCCATGACCCTTATATCTCAATCCCCAAACCCTTGACCATTTGTCCCTAGGCACTGCAATCCCTAGTCCCTAGTGCAACTAACCACCATAACTCATGGCCCACTATAATCCTAAACTAGTATATCTCCTAAGACTCCTAAATACTAACACATAATGATATATATGCCTTAACCACTATAATCCTAACCATGTAATTCTAACCTCTAAAGTGTCTAGTCAAATAAAAATTAACTCCTAACCCTTATCGTTGTCATCATCTTCATTATCTTAACCATCATCGTTGTCGTCGTCATCACCATCATCTTCATGTTCTTCATCATAATCATCATCATCATATTCGTCATCATCGTCATCGTCATCATCATCATCATCATCATCATCATCATCATCATCGTCATCACCCTCTTCCTCATCATCATCATCATCATCATCATCATCGTCGTCGTCGTCATCACCATCTTCATCATCATCATCATCATCATCATCATCATCATCATTGTTGTTGTCATCATCACCACCACCACCATCATCATCATCATCATCGTCGTCATCATCATCCTCATAATCCGCATCATCATCATCATCATCATTTTCGTCATCATCATCATCGTCGTCGTCATCACCATCTTTATCATGATGATGACGATGATGATGACGATGACGATGATGATGAAGATGATGATGATGGTGGTGATGACGACGACAACAATGATGATGTTGATGATGAAGATGGTGATGATGATGATGATGAAGATGATGATCATGATCATGAATATGGTGACGATGATGATGATGATGAAGATGATGATGATGATGATGATAATGATGGTGACGATGATGAATATGTCGATGACGACGACGATGATGATGAAGATGATGATGATGATGATGATGATGAAGATGATGATGACGATGATGATGATGATGATGATGATGATGAAGATGATAATGATGGTGGTGATAACGATGGCAACGATGATGATGATGATGAAGATGATGATGATGATGATGGAGATGGTGATGACAATGATGAAGATGATGATGAGGAGGAGGAGGAGGAGGGTGATGACGATGACAATGATGATGATGATGATTAAAATGATGAAGATGATGACGATGCTAATGATGAGGATGATGATGATTGGTGGAAGGATGGTGAGCTATCCGTCGCCCACACTGGACTAGCCTTACTAGTTCTGGAAACCCCCAACTGGAGTCGCAACCAAATGAGTTGCAGCCAAATGAGTCGCAACCAAATGAGTTGTATCCAAGTGTGTCGTAGCCAAATGAGTCGCATCCAAATATGGATTTCTCACCAATGTGTCGTTATTCAACCCACTATGAACAGTCGTAGCCAAGTGTGTTAACACCCAAAAAGTGCTCACCATCTCATCTCCCTCATTGCAAGACTCATTTGTCCATATTTCCTACCATATTTGCCTCCAAAACCTTAAAAAACCATTAAAAAAGCCACCAAAAGGCCAAAAAACCCCTTTTTTCCCCAAAAATAATTTAAATTCCTCCAAAAATAGCAAAAACCCTCCAAAAGGGCCCTAAATTCCCAAAAATCGGATAAAAAGGAATAAAAAAGTATAAAAAAGAGGGAAAAAAAAAGCAAAAACCCTATACAATTGACGTAAACCATATGGTGCCCAAAACCATGGGTCAACACTCCACCACTAAAAGCCTATAAATAGGTGATGGAGGCTCCCCATTTCATATCCACAATCTTTCCTATCCTCACTCTACCAAAATCACTCTCGAAACCCTAGCTTATCATTTGAGCTAGCTTTTTCCACTTTGAGTGCCCCTTTTGGCCCATCATCCAAACACTTTGGAGAAGGAGAAGGAACCCATTGGAGCACGGAAGCAGCCCTCCTGGACTACTGCAAGAGCTCCACCAATCTCAATACTTGAGGTAAATTTAATACAAAAGAAAATCTTTATCATATAGTTATGTCTTTTTATTTTTGTCAATGCTCATGCCAGGTTAAATTTCATATTGTTTTACTGCTTTAAATTACTGTTTATTGAACTGCTACTAAGGAGGCCCTTCTCCTTAGTAGGTGCTCATTTGCACAAGCTGGGGTGAAAACCCTTGCTCACCATCTCATCTCCCTCATTGCAAGATTCGTTTGTCCATATTTCATACCATATTTGCCTCCAAAACCTTAAAAAACCATTAAAAAAGCCACCAAAAGGCCAAAAAACCCCTTTTTTCCCCCAAAATAATTTAAATTCCTCCAAAAATAGCAAAAACCCTCCAAAAGGGCCCTAAATTCCCAAAAATTAGATAAAAGGGAATAAAAAAGTATAAAAAAGAGGAAAAAAGGAAAAAGAAGCAAAAACCCTATATAATTGACCTAAACCATATGGTGCCCAAAACCATGGGTCAACACTCCACCACTTAAAACCTATAAATAGGTGATGGAGGCTCCCCATTTCATATCCACAATGTTCCCTATCCTCACTCTGCCAAAATCACTCTCAAAACCCTAGCTTATCATTTGAGCTAGCTTTTCCCACTTTGAGTACCTGTTTTGGCCCATCATCCAAACATTTTGGAGAAGAAGAAAAAACCCATTGGAGCACGGAAGTAGCCCTCCTGGACTACTGCAAGAGCTCCACCAATCTCAACATTTGAGGTAAATTTAATACAAAAGAAAATCTTTATCATATTGTCATGTTTTTTTATTTTTGTCAATGCTCATGCTAGGTTAAATTTCATATTGTTTTACTGCTTTAAATTACTGTTTATTGAACTGCTATTAAGGAGGCCCTTCTCCTTAGTAGGTGCTCATTTGCACAAGCTAGGGTGAAAAACCTAGCTACAGTTTTTGGTGACTCCGCTGTTTTTTAATTTCTGGTTAAAAACTTTTAAAACTTTTATTTTTTGCAAGTATTTTTCTGTTTTCCCCTTTCGACTGTCATTTTCGGCAGTTGGGTTTGCTGTTGGAAATCGCGTATTTTTTCCTCACAGCTACGATCTGATCGCGGCTTTTAGCCTATTTCCTGCAATCTCCCCGCAGCTTTCAGCCTGTTTCCTACGATCTCTCTACGGCTTTCAACCTGTTTCCTGCGATCTCCCTGCGGCTTTCACCCTATTTCCTGCGATCTCCCCATGACTTTCAGTCTGTTTCCTGCGATCTCCCTATGGCTTTCAGCTTGTTTCCCGCGATCCGACCGCGCAGTTTTGCCACAGACCTGTGATCTGTTTTCTACGCTTTTTTACGCTGTTTGAACCCAAAACTTTGCTGCAATATTTTCTACACCTGCACAACCACCTGTTCTATCTGTAGCCATACTTACCTACAGCCTTTTTCTGCAGTTTGTTTTCTATTGCATTTACAAAGTTTTTTAAGTTTAAGCATTTCAATTGAAAAAAGAAAATTTTGCATTACAAGTTTAATTTTTGCATTATTATTATTAGTTAAAAAGTTGTCCACCCCAAGGCACTTTTAATTGGGTTCATTATCTCACACGCACACACTCTGTCACCTAATTCAAGTGAGCCTTAAAAAAATACTTAACACAACCAACATTCTAACCCCACTTGGGGAACACATAAGAATATTGTAGTTAGGTATGACAGGGGGGATAGGCATCCAAATAACACCTCTAGGTCACTTATACTTGAGACATAGTTGTTGTCCATTAGGGAACCAAAATCCCCTAGTATTTTTTGGCATGGTCACAACCAGTTTATCAAAGAGCCTCTCCCTTAGGAGGGTTGAATTAGCCAGGCTAGTTCCAGAGGCCTGAGTGAAATATCCTAATCCATTCTGTAACCGAAGGCTACCTACTCATTGGTCTGCGTGTGGTGATTCCTTTTAGGTCCACACAGTGATAGGACTGGAGCTACAGATTCACCTTTTCTGGACGTGTCATGAATGGGGTATCTTAGTTTCCTTTCTTCTAGGATTGTCTTACCCAGTGTCCCTTCCGATAGGGCGATATCTTTAGCCACTTGGCTCTGCTATCATATTGTCTGACTTGGATTTCATCACCTTGTAGAGGATATGTTTAGTTGAGTTAGAATACTATTTAGCTAGGTGTTTGCATGCTCCCTTACCTCCCTTTGGTCTAGCGATTCCACCATTTTTATTTTTTAGGAAACCTACTACTTGTTGGTATTCTGACCATTGTTGTTGACGCTTCGCTTATTGTAGCACAACTGTTACAGTAGGTGTTTTGAGCTAGTTGTTGGCCTGAGTGCCGTATTTTTTGCTCTCTCCTTCTGCACACTCGGTTGCATTGGGTTTTTTGAGTTGTTTTTTCACTCAACACAACCCCCAGATACTTGACACCATCTGTCACCATTGAGTCCCTAAGATATTCTCAATGCCTCCGGGGCGATCCCCCGCAACACGGTTCACTTGACATCACCAGTCATAGAGGTAGAGCTTCATCACTTGATACCACCCGTCACAGACCTTGAGCTTCGTCACTTGACTCTACTCGTCGATGACATAAAGCTCCATCACCCGACCCGGATGCCCCTTATTTCACATCTGATTCTGAGGCAGAGTCCGAAAACCCCACTTACACTGCACCAACCAGCCCAATGGTTGGCACGACATCCAACCCTTTCTTTGTAGGGACCATTGGTGGAGCATCCACCACCACCCCAGCTGCAACACCTGCTTTGGGTATGCCCTCGATGGGTCCCACACCCACCATTCCGATCATTGTGCCCATTCCAGTGGCTAGTATAGCCAACACAACCCCACTAGTTACTCACACTACCCTTGGCGGCACAGGACCATCCCATACTACCTCCATTCCTCCACCTGGGGGCAACCTCCCCAACTTGAACCCAACCCCTACACTTGGGGGCATTGGCCCAACGTGGTCATGACCACCAGTATTTCACATCCTTCTACTAGTTTTCCATTCATGGCTAGTCTCAACCTTCCTGATCTGGCCAGATTGACCAACGATCCCATTAGACATGACCCTGCATGGCCTCACATGCCCACCAAGCTCCCATTAGACATCCCTAAGTTTGAGGGCAAGGCAGGTGAAGACCCCCAGAACCACATTATGTCCTTCCATCTGTGGTGTTCCTCCAACTCCATAGTGGATGACTCTGTCCGCCTCCGTCTGTTACAACACACTCTCACTGGCTCTACAGCCAAATGGTACATCGAGTAACCCTATGGCACCCATGCCACCTTTACCTCCCTTGCCTCGACCTTCCTCCAGTTCTTTCAGTACCTATCCGCTATGATGTGGGAGTTGAAATCCTACTGTCTTGCATATAGAATACAACCACCCACATCACTGACCACATTCATGAGTGGCGTCGATGCCAAAGCCTATGCAAAATCAAGTTAGATGACCGTATCTTCTTAGATTGGTTTTTAAAATCTCTTCTTCATGTCATTGCCAAGGATGTGGCATCTGAGTGACCCCAATCCGAAGAAGAGGCCATCCTCAAAGCCCAACAATTTGACCTTATTTACGCCCAGTCTGGTTATCTATATAACATTATACCCGACGCCCCCCGCGGCAATTCCTCCCGCAATGACGCGCCGAGGGCATCCCATGCCGCCGATGGTATCATTGGTCATATCGCCTCGCATAACTAACCCTTTTACATAGCACGTACTAGCCGAGACCCCGATCTTTCATGGGCCACATCCCACTCTGGAACAACCAATTCATATGCTCCCATGGCACATAATCACCATTCCCACAGACCCTCATGTCCACCTCAGTGCTTCAGCAATGCATTCCCTACTTACGTCCCCCCGGTTGCACCTCAACCATATTACCACCCGTAGGTCGCGCAAGCTCCTATGTCCTCTCAAGCCCCCCCTGCTTATTATCCACCACAGGAAGCACCTGCGGAAAACCCACAACCCGTCACACAAACGTATCAACAACCCCCACAAGGTTCAGCACCTGCACCGCCTCCACCCACTTAATATCCACCGCAGTCTTCTCCCGCACCTGCAAAACTCCAGAACCCACCTGCCACCCAAGGGCAAGTGTATGTGCAACAAAATCCATAGCCCAACCAAAATAACCAATGCCAACAAGGCCAGCAAAATCGCAGCAAAGGACGTAACAGCGAGAACAACCCCCCTCCAGACCAAGGCGGCCAACCCCCTAATCCCCCGAACAATAATAATGCGACACTTGCCAACCAAAACCTCTACAGGCCACCCAAGCAAGCCAAAAACCCTAATTTGCGAACAAACCATCCTTGTTCTATTTGCGGGGTCTATGGCCATTACACACATGCTTGCCCACATTTGGAGCGGGCTCAACAACTCTTGATCGATGCTGCTCACCGCCAAGGACACGCGGCACCTCAGGCACCACCTAACCCCCCACCACCTCAGACTCAACCCTTGGTGTTACAGAACCCTTTACCAACCCAAGGTGTGGTGAACACTCAACCATTAGCCCCCCCTCAAGGAAACGCGCCTCCACAACAGCAAATCACTTATGCCGCTCCTTATCAACCCATCCTAGACTCAGGTACCCATCACTTGTTAATGATGTCATCTGCCGATGTCAACCTTCAAACCCGTTAGAACCAATACGGCTCCACCCCTGAAGCCCCTCCCGTCGACAAAAACACCAACGCTCTTCCCACTGATCAGTCGTTGCAAATACCTCCTGCTCCATTAGATGGCACCCCAAAAGCCCCTCTCTTCCACTTCGCCGCATCAACAATAACCCCAATGCTTGCACCATGTCTAATTACAACATTGTAGATGACTTAGCTTAGTCCTCCGCAACCATGTTTGCATTAGAGGTCTTAAAAAACTGTCTTACACAGCGCAAGACTTTGCTCTCAGCCATTGGTGCTATTGAACCAACTGATTCATGAATGATGGCCTTTGATTTGGACCAATCCGAACCACGCCTGCCTTCCACATTAGCATTCCAAGTTTTTGTATCCATTCAGAATCTTGTCATCCATCAGTGCATCATCGATGAAGGTGCCTCTACATGCGTTATGTCCACATTCATTTGGCAGAAGTTGGGGTCCCCTACTCTCCAGCAATCCACCACTGTGCTGCGAGCCTATGACGGCCGTTTGGCTCAATCCCCAAGGTCTCTTAGCTAATGTCCCCATCCAGTTGCCTGCTGAAACAGTGCTTATTGACATAGAGGTCATCAACGCCCAACTTGATTATAACCTCATACTTGGCCGCAGTTACATGTACGCCATGCAGGCGATTTCCTCATCTATTTTTTGTACCATGATGTTCCCCCATGACGGACACGTGGTCAAGGTTGATCAACTCACCTATTACAATCCCAATGCCCCCGCTGCACCTGAAAATGTTCCAATCCCAATGGTTGAACAACATTTTTGTGGTGCATCTACCTCATTGGTTTCCTCAGTGGGACCCGAAGTTTACATAGATACGCTGATGACCTCAACATTCCACTCCATTCCACCCCCGTCACCAGCGACTGAAATATCTGACTTATGTACCCTATCCTACAATACACAAACACCTAATCATCAACCACGCTTGTTACCCCAACCACCATTAGTACCTATTCATGTTGGTGTTACACCCATCCATACAATCCCCTTCCTATTCCCCCCTTTAGGAGTAGTAAGTGCCCCAGTTATGGCTACTCTCAGCCTCTCGGGGTTAACTTTAGGACTACCCGTGTGGTATATCATGCCTCCCGTTCGCCCCCCAACACCAAATGTCATCCTACAATCGGTGCACCATCACCACTACTAGTCAACCTCCTCCCAGTGTCACTACTACTTCCTCATCCACCAGTCCCACCCCTCTTATCAAGCACATTGGGGGCAGAGACCCACAACCATACACCGCTCTACCCCCACCTAAAACAGTTAAAAATTTCCCCGTGTTTCATGCTCCTCCCAAATGATCTTTGTGTGATGAGTTGGGCCATGCTACCCATGAATGTCCACAAGTACCTGCATTACAAGAGCACATGCAAATACTTGACGACGACCCCAACATCCCGGTTGTCCAACTCGACCCTACCCCTAAGCCTTGTGATAAATCACTGCGTACCAACCACCCTTGTGCTATATGCGGTATTTGCGGCCATTACTCACATCATTGTCCAGATCTCCCAGATTACAGAGCCGCCCTGTATGAGATGAATAATTTGGACCTCGAGATGTCTCCGCCCACCATTGAAGAGATCCATCCCCTGGAATCTCCGCCAATAGGAGAGATCAATACCATTTATATGATCTCTACTACTAGCGTTCCCTCATCAACCGATTTGATGACATAAAGTTTCCACAATGAAGAGGAGATTCTCGAGGCTCTTACTGCACCTGATTACCCCTGGGAGGATATGCACCATCGTTCCTATTTCCTCCCGGAAGAGTATTTCCCTGGCACAGCCACCCAATTTTGGGTTGAGTCCAAAGATTTCCTCCCTACCAAAGTCGACTGGTTTAAAGAGCCCATTCTCGTTATCGATGCCTTCGAGGAAGGTAACATGGCCAACATTTCACCCACAATCCACATTGATATCTTTGCCCTAGTCGGTGCTCCTAAACTCATTACATTAGGAGCCTCCTGCACTGATTACGAGATTGGAGAGTACAAAAATTTTTTTCAAGAGTTCCGCGATGCCTTTGCCTGGTCCTATACCAAAATGCCTGGTCTTGACCCCGCTATCATAGAGCACCACATTGACACATGGCCAGATGTACCCCCCGTTTTTCAGAAATAGTTCCCCATTCATCCGTCAAATCTCCCCGCCGTTAAAGCAAAGATTGAGAAACTTCGCAGAACAAGATTCATTTATCCTATTGCATACACCACTTGGGTTTCTAACCTCGTCCCTGTTAACAAGAAACAAGGCACCATCCGAGTATGTACTGACTTCCGCAATTTAAACCGAGCATGTCCCAAAGACAACTTCCCCATGCCATTTATTGACCAATTCATCGATGCATGTGCAGGGCATGAAGTCCTATCCTTCATGGACGGTTTCTCTGGATATAACTAGATTCAGATCCGCAAGGAAGATCAATACAAGACTGCCTTCACCATGTTAGGATATTTAGACACTTAGGAGTTAGTTAAGATCAACTTGTGTAATATATCCATTAGGGATAGTGTGTTTCTTTAGTATGCATTTGTAAATACTTAATCCAATGGTCACGATATGTTCTCGACATAGAGTGATCTGACGGCTCAACTTCTCTTAGATCATACCTAACCTTGATCCGTGGCTTAAAACCCAATTGGTCCATGATCTTTATTTAAAGAGCATGGAGGGTCATTGTTTAGTTGATTGATTATGAGAAGCTCATTTGTAACTTTCTTTCTTTGCATAATAAATTGTCCCGTAGAAGCTATTTGGCCGAGGCCGTGAAGTGTTTCCCTCAAGAGGGTTTAAACCATGTCAAAACATCGGTGTGTTGATTTATGATCTGTTTGTGTGAAGTGGTAAACTCACCACTATCTGTTTTGACGTGGTTTAAACCCTCTTGAGGGAAACACTCCACGGCCCCAACCAAATAGCTTCTATGGGACAATTTATTATGCAAAGAAAGAAAGTTACAAATGAGCTTCTCATAATCGATCAACTAAACAATGACCCTCCATACTCTTTAAATAGAGATCATAGACCAATTGGGTGTTAAGCCACAGATCAAGGTTAGGTATGATCTAAGAGAAGTTGAGCCGTCAGATCACTCTATGTCGGGAACATATCGTGACCGTCGGATTAAGTATTTACAAATGCATATTAATGCATACTAAAGAAACACACTATCCCTAATGGATATATTACACAAGTTGATCTTAACTAACTCCTAAGTGTATAAATATCCTAGCATCCCCCCTTAAGAACAACTTGGGATAAGATTGAAGGATTTACAAAAGTGACACTATTAGGAGAAGTAAGAAGGCATTAGAGCTTATCCCCCCTTAATGACAAGTTCCTGAACTCCTAACATAGATTGAAGTTTAGAAAACTTCACTTCTGTAAGAGACTTGGTGAAGATGTAAAAGGTTATAGACTTCTTCGACCACATTTCCATGATATAATCATTATAAGAGATGTTAAATTTGATGAAAATCTCTTGGCCTATGAGCCTAACTCGGCAATTGTGCCATCTTTGGCCTACGAGCCTGATTCGGCGTTTGTGCCTTCTTCTTCTTTTTCCAACTTCCTTGACAGGTTTCCAACTCTAGTTTCTAATGATGACAGTGAGGATGAAAATCCACCTCCGCCTGCTCATGTTCCTCCAGTTGCACCAGCACAAGTGCTTCCTCGATGGATTCATTCAACATGTGAAGCAGTTGGTGATCTTGCCGGTGATCCTAGAGATTAACATTGAACACGTTCTTAGTTTCAGCGAGCCTCTTCTCTTTTGGCTCAAGTTTCCAAGAATCATGATCCAGAAACTTTTGCAGAAGCTTCAAGGAATCCAGATTGGGATGTAGCCATGGATGAAGAATATCGTTCCTTAATGGCGAATGATACTTGGGATCTTGTACCTCTTCCAAAAGGAAGAAAACTTGTCATATGTAAATGGGTCTACAGAACTAAGTATGCATCAGATGGAAGTGTTGAAAGACTTCAGGCAAGGTTAGTTGCCAAAGGTTTTTCCCAAGTTGAAGGGATTGACTACAATGAAACCTTTGCTCCCGTCACAAAAATGAACTCCATCCACCTTGTTCTTTCCCTTGCAGCCTTACATAACTGGGAATTCCATCAAATGGATGTCAAGTCTACCTTCTTACATGGTGATTTACAGGAGGAAATTTACATGGAACAACCTCCTGGATATGTTCAGAATAACTCTAGCCTTGTCTGCCACCTTAAGAAATCCTTATATGGCCTTAAGCAAGCTCCTAGAGCTTGGTATGCCAAAATGGATAACTTTCTCCTTGACACTGGTTTTTCTAGATGCAATTCTGACCCCAATGTCTATACCAAGAAAGTAGGAAACCATCTCATCATACTTGTTCTATATGTTGATGACCTTATTCTTACTGGTAATGACCCTAAGCTTATAACCCATGTGAAATCCAGTCTTAAACAAAATTTTGAAATGTCAGACTTAGGACATTTGCATTATTTTCTTGGTCTCCAAGTCCTGCAAACCAAAGAATGAATCTTTCTTTCTCAGTCTAAGTATGCTTGTGACCTTATTCGTTGCTTTCACATGGAAGATTGTACACCAGCCCCTTCTCCCTTCTAGTCTGGAGTTAAACTTTCTGCCACTTGTACTTCACCTGAAGTTGATGCCACCTTGTATCATCAACTTGTTGGTAGTCTCTTATACTTGACTCATTCCCATCTTGACCTTTCCTTTTCCATTGGTCGTGTTGCCCGTTATATGTAGACACCTCATAAAAGTCATTGGAAAGCAGTTACAAGAATACTTCGATATATTCGAGGTACAGTTCAGTTTGGGATTCATTATAGCACAGCTGAAAGAATACTTCGATATATTCGAGGTACACAGGTTACTACCAAAGGACCAAACACCAATAGCAACCACTTCACACAAACAGATCACAGATCAACACACTGATGTTTACCTAAACCCTCTTGAGGTAAACATTCCATGACTCTGGCCAAATAGCTTCTACGGGACAATTTATTATGCAAAGAAAGAAAGTTACAAATGAGCTTCTCATAATCGATCAACTAAACAATTACCCTCCATGCTATTTAAATAGAGATCATGGAAAAATCAGGTGTTAAGCCATGGATCAAGGTTAGGTATGATCTAAGAGAAGTTGAGCCATCGGATCACTCTATGTCGAGAACATATCGTGACCGTCGGATTAAGTATTTACAAATGCATACTAAAGAAACACACTATCCCTAACAGATATATTACACAAGTTGATCTTAACTAACTCCTAAATGTCTAAATATCCTAACATCCCCCCTTAAGAACAACTTGGGATAGGATTGAAGGATTTACAAAAGTGACACTATCCCTAACGGATATATTACGCAAGTTGATCTAGAGTTTTGTACTTAGATAGTGTGTTTTGTACTCAACAAACTATCCCTAACGGATATATTACAAAAGTTGATCTTAACTAACTCCTAAGTGTCTAAATATCCTAACATCCCCCCTTAAGAACAACTTGGGATAGGATTGAAGGATTTACAAAAGTGACACTATTAGGAGAAGGAAGGAGGCATTAGAGCCTATCCCCCCTTAATGACAAGTTCCTGAACTCCTAACATAGATCGAAGTTTCGAAAACTTTGCTTCTGTAAGAGACTTGGTGAAGATGTCTGCAACTTGATCATCTGTAGGGCAAAAGAGCACTTCAAGAACATGATCATGAACAAGATTTTTGATGAAGTGCATATGTAGCTCAATGTGTTTCAGTGAGCCTCTTTCAGAGCTTTTATGAAGAGCCGGTTCTGGTTATGATCTAGATCTTGAACTGTTGTTGTCGAAACTCGAAAGGGTTTCTAGTTCTGGTATTTCTATGCATTTTTGGGCTGTGGGAGGTGTTCCATTGCGTCCGGAGCGTCGTTTCCATTGGGAAATAGTTTTTTTTATTATCGAAAACGGTTCCCAGTTGCTCCAGAAACATGTATTTCATCAGATCTGAAGGTATAATGTTACAGCGATGCATTTTTTTATTTTCTGTTTTTAAAAGAAAAAAACTCATATTTTATCATTTTTTACTATTAGATTTTTTTGGGTTCGGATTGTTGCTTTCCCGTCTACGTATGCTCTTTACCATGTACCTAGAGCGATCTCAGCAAATCAGAAACAGAAAGGGAAAGGGTTTTTTTCGGCTGCGTATGCTCTTTGCCGTGCACCTTGCGCGATCTCGGCAAATCAGAAACAAAGATAAAACGTAGACTTTTCAGGCAAGCTAACGAGATCTAACCCCAGAAGTGTGGAAAAAAAAAATTTGTTTCGATTTGTGGTGTGTTTTGTAGGAAAAAGGGCAAGCATGCAAACTGAGGAAGAAGAGTAAAAAAAAAAAGCGCCCTTCCTCATTCCCATATTTTACATACCTTTTAATCTAGCTCACTTGGTTCAAAGTTGCTTTATTCCTTATTAGGTCTTGAGTTCAAGTCTTAGGAAGTTATTTTTAAAAGAAAAAGTGCATGCAATTTCTATTTTCAAGTTGCTTTATTGTAAAAGTACATCTCACTTAAATAATAAAAAATAAAAATACAAGTGAGTCATTTAAGTTCTTTTTTATTATTGCACTATTTAAAAGTAATATCATTGTAAAAGTGAAATCACTTATTTTACAAAAGTGGTTCACTTAAAGCAACTTTCTTGTAAAGTGATTGTCAAAAGGTTCATCTTGGGAAAAGGGGCTTTTTTTTTTTGCTAAATATTCTCTAGCTACCACGTCACTATTGGAGACATCTTCAACAGTTTCTTTGTTCAAACATAACTTCATCATACAGAGTCAGTTTTCAGTGCCGTTTTTTTTAAACCGCCTATTTTTTAGAGCTCTTCATATCCAGACTATTGGTTTCTGCTTTTATAGCCATTAATTTACAAATATGGCCCTTGTGATATTCTACTTAAGAGTTCCAACTATTTCTCATGGAAATGTCATATGGAGGATGTTCTACGAAGTAGGGGACTTTTCAGAAATACCTCAGGGAAAGAAACAGAACCCATTGATGATAATAAGAAAATAAAATGAGTAAATAGATGTGACAAAGCTCGTGGATTGATTGGGATGTCAATCTCTACTAATTTGCGATTCCACATATCTGGAATTGATGAACCTGATGCTACTTGGGACAAGTTGAAATCTGTGTTTGGTAAACACAATGAAATTCGAGGTCACCAACTCGAAAATGAGTTGATTTCTTTAAATCCAAGTGACTTTTCATGCATTCAAGATTATTTATCTAAGTACAAAAATCTTAAACTCTTATGTGCAGAATGTAAGATTAAGAGAGAAGACAAACAATGCATTTATTATATTCTTTCCAAACTTAGACCTGCATATTCTGTTTTTGTATCTACATTTTACTCCATGAAAGAATCCTTGGATGCAGCTAGCTATCAAGAGCCTAGTCTTCAATCCTTTTGTGATTCCTTGATTAGAGAGCAAGATAAACTCATTCATCTTGGAATAATCAACAATGCAGATACATTTGGGAAAGCCTTATTATCCCAACAGAAAGAAAAGTCCAAGCCTCCCAAGAAACAAAATTTTCACAATAATAAGTCAAACAAGGGTCCAAAACCCTCTCAGTCAGCTCCTTCTTTAAAAAATGACAAAGCAGCAATGAAGAAGCACCACATCAGCCTAGATTCGCCTTCAGAATTTGCCTCTCGTGGACATGCACTTTGTGCTTCTGGTTATTCTTATAATGCATCTTCTTCTTCTACTTCAAATGAATGGCTCATTGATTCTGGAGCATCTTATCATATGGCTAAGGATCAAGCCATCTTTTCTACTATGCATGAATGTAACATCAAACAAATATTTGTTGGTGATGATAGATCTTTAAGTGTTGTAGGAGTTGGAACAGTTCCAGTAGATAATGGTCATTTTAGTGATGTACTATGTGTTCCAAAAATTTCCTGCAATTTGTTATTAGTCTATGAAATCACTCATTCCGGTGAAGGTAAAACTGTGACCTTTACACCTCACCAAGTTGTAATCAAGGATTTTAAAGATCCTCAACAAGTCCAAGCTACCGGAATTGTTGATGATATTACCAGGTTGTACAAGTTTAACAACTTTGGGTCATCACCTTTCCCTTGAGTTTTTGTTGCTCATAGTGATAACTTGAGCAAACTTTGGCATGAGCGATTTGGTCACTTAAATTATCTCTAATTGCAACAACTATGTAAATACAATATGGTGACAAGTCTTCCAATGGTATCTTGCAGGGATGGTGTTTGTTCTGGTTGTGTACTCGAAAAACATCATTGGGACAGTTTTGACAAATGTGCCTCTTGGCACGCCTCGGTTCCCTTGGAGTTTGTGCATAGTGACTTGTGCAGGTGATTGGTAAACTCACCACTGCCATATTTCAAGGATCCATGAGAGGCGATTAGTCATACACCGGGCAGCGCTGACTACTTGCAATTTTGTGAAACAATCTCCCCCTCAACGCGAGTCGAGTGTGTATCAAACTCATGACCTCTAGCTCTGATACCAATTGAGCTAACCCTTGGGGCTTGTGTGGTCCTCTTCCATCTGCTTCCTTTTTTGGTTTCAAATATTTCTTAACTTTCATTGATGATTACACCAGAAGCACTTGGGTTTATTTCCTAAAACTTAAGAGTGAAGTATTTAACATGTTCTTGGCTACAAGGCTCTTGTTGAAAAACAATTTGGTCATCAAATTATTAAGTTAAGATCTGACAATGGAGGAGAATATGTTAACAAAAAGTTCACTACTTTCTGCACTGAACAAGGTATCCAACCACAACACACTGTTCCATATACACCACAACAAAATGGTGTAGCTGAGCGGAAGAAACGCACTTTAAAAGAAATGGCTAATTGTATGATCCAATCTAAGGGACTAAGTCTTCAATTTTGGGCTGAAGCCATTAATTGTGCAAATTACATAGTTAATCGCACCCCCACTAAAGCATTACAAGGTATAACACTGAAAGAAGCATGGAGTAAAACTAAACCTGATGTAAGTCACTTCCCTGTGTTTGGTAGTGAAGCATGGGCTCACATTCCGGATGAAAAACGGAAAGCATTGCAGCCTAAAAGTGAAAAGTGCATATTTGTTGGATATTCTGAAGATGTAAAAGGTTATAGACTTCTTCAACCACATTCTCATGATATAATCATTAGAAAATATGTTAAATTTGTTGAAAATCTCTTGGCCTAGCCTAACTTGGCGATTGTGCCATCTTTGGCCTGTGAGCCTGATTCGGCATTTGTGCCTTCTTCTTCTTCTTCCAACTTCCTTGACAGGTTTCCAAATCCAGTTTCTAATGATGACAGTGAGGATGAAAATCCACCTCTTCCTGCTCATGTTCCTCCAGTTGCACCAGCACAAGTGCTTCCTCGATGGGTCTGTTCAACATGTGAAGCAGCTGGTGATATTGTCGATGATCCTAGAGATCAACGTCGAACACGTTGTTAGTTTCAGTGAGCCTCTTCTCTTTTTCCTCAAGTTTCCGAGAATCATGATCCAAAAATTTTTGCAGAAGCTTCAGGGAATCCAAATTGGGATGCAGCCATTGATGAAGAATATCATTCCTTGATGGCAAACGATATTTGGGATCTTGTACCTCTTCCAAAAGGAAGAAAACATGTCAGATGTAAATGGATATATAGAACTAAGTATGCATCAGATGGAAGTGTTGAAAGACTTGAGGCAAGGTTAGTTGCCAAAGTTTTTCCCAAGTTGAAGGGATTGATTACAATGAAACCTTTGCTCCCGTCACAAAAATGAACTCCATCCGCCTTGTTCTTTCCCTTGCAGCCTTACATAACTGGGAATTCCATCAAATGGATGTCAAGTCTGCCTTCTTACATGGTGATTTACAGGAGGAAATTTACATGGAACAACCTCATGGATATGTTCAGAATAACTCTAGCCTTGTCTACCACCTTAAGAAATCCTTATATGGCCTTAAGCAAGCTCCTAGAGCTTGGTATGCCAAAATGGATAACTTTCTCCTTTACATTGGTTTTTCTACATGCCATTCTGACCCCAATGTCTATACCAAGAAAGTAGGAAACCATCTCATCATACTTGTTCTATATGTTGATGACCTTATTCTTACTGGTAGTGACCCTAAGCTTATAACCCATGTGAAATCCAGTCTTAAACAAAATTTTGAAATGTTAGACTTAGGACATTTGAATTATTTTCTTGGTCTCCAAGTCCTGCAAACCAAAGAAGGAATCTTTTTTTGTTAGTCTAAGTATGCTTGTGACCTTCTTCTTCGCTTTCACATGGAAGATTGTACACCAGCCCCTTCTCCCTTCCAGTCTGGAGTCAAACCTTTTGCCACTTGTACTTCACCTGAAGTCGATGCCACCTTGTATCGTCAGCTTGTTGGTAGTCTCTTATACTTGACTCATTCCCGTCCTGACCTTTTCTTTACCGTTGGTCGTGTTGCCTGTTGTATGCAGACACCTCATGAAAGTCACTGGAAAGTAGCTAAAAGAATACTTCGATATATTCGAGGTACAGTTCAGTTTGGGATTCATTACAATACAGGGGGGGAAACCTTTGTTGGTTAGTTTCACTGATTCAGATTGGGCCGGCGATCTTGATGATCGAAATTCTACTGCAGGTTATGTTTTCAGTCTGGGATCTGGACCTATCACTTGGGCTTGTAAGAAACAACAAGCTCTTGCTCTTTCTTCAGTAGAAGCAGAATATCGAGTCGTAATTAATGCTAGTCAGGAAGCTTTATGGCTTTGACAGATCCTTTCAGAGTTTGGATTCAAGCAGCAGGAACCTACTCCACTTTGGTGCGACAATCAAAGTGCCATCAAGCTTGCCAAAGATCCAGTTCTACATCAACACAGAAAACACATTGAGCTACATATGTACTTCATCAGAAATCTTGTTCATGATCGTGTTCTTGAAGTGCTCTTTTTCCCTATAGATGATCAAGTTGCAGACATCTTCACCAAGTCTCTTACAGAAACAAAGTTTTCTAAACTTCGATCTATGTTAGGAGTTTAGGAACTTGTCATTAAGGGGGGATAGGCTCTAATTCCTCCTTCCTTCTCCTAATAGTGTCACTTTTGTAAATCCTTCAATCCTATCCCAAGTTGTTCTTAAGGGGGGATGTTAGGATATTTAGACACTTAAGAGTTAGTTAAGATCAACTTGTGTAATATATCCATTAGGGATAGTGTGTTTCTTTAGTATGCATTTGTAAATACTTAATCCGACGGTCACGATATGTTCCCGACATAGAGTGATCCGACGACTCAACTTCTCATAGATCATACCTAACCTTGATCAGTGGCTTAACACCCGATTGGTCCATGATCTCTATTTAAAGAGCATGGACGGTCATTGTTTAATTGATCAATTATGAGAAGCTCATTTGTAACTTTCTTTCTTTGCATAATAAATTGTCCCGTAGAAGCTATTTGGCCGAGGCTGTGGAGTGTTTCCCTCAAGAGGGTTTAAACCACGTCAAAACATCGGTGTGTTGATCTGTGATCTGTTTGTGTGAAGTGGTTTCTCTTGGTGTTCAGTCCTTTGGTAGTACCCTGTGTACCCGAACACACCACCCCATGGGGCACCTTTTCCTATCGTGTCATGCCTTTCATCCTTAAAAATGTTGGTGCCACCTTCCAGTTGGCCATGACCTATTGTTTTCACGACTTGGTCCATATCATATTAGTCTATCTTGACAATCTCACAGCACGTTCCAAGAAACGATCCGACCAACTTAATGACCTCCGACAAGTTTTTCTGTGTTGTCGCAAGTATCAGATCCACTTGAACCCACTCAAGTGTGTCTTTTGTGTTCTGGCAGGCCGGTTGTTAGGTTTCATTGTTTCCCACAAAGGAATCGTTGTTGAACCCCTCAAAGTTCAATCCATATTAGACCTTCCCGCACCACGCACGCTCCGACAGCTATAGAGCTTACAGGGGAAATCTAATTTCCTCCGCCGCTTTGTTGTTGATTATGCCACCACAGTTCATGGTTTCTTACGTCTGCTTCATACTCACATACATAGTGCATCCTACCTTGGACATGGGGTATATATTCTAATTGACTCAGAAGGCCACCCCTTGCGCAACCCCCATAATGGATTGTATCTTAAACATTTTTATCCTTAACAATCTGGCGAACCCACTGGTCTGTATTGTACAATTTGATTTCTTTTTGTTTTCTAATTTTTTCCATGCACCTCACCATCTCGATTTGCATGCCACATCGACCGTTGTAAATTTTTAGCATTCCTTATACCATCGGATTCAGTTTTCCAAGCCTATGATGATGCTTGAGATCATTTCTTGCTCTCACCCCCAGATTTTTTCAGGTATTTTTTCCAAAACGTCCCCCGTTGCCTCGGTTTGCATGCCACCTCGGCCGTCGTCCGTTCTGACGTTCCTTATATCACCGGATTCATATTTCCATGCTTGTGATGATGCTTGAGATCATTTCTCACTCTCACCAGAACCTTTATTGAAATTGTGCCATTGCACCTTGTTTCCGCAATTTAGTGGCAACGGTCAGTTTCTACACACCCTTTGCATCACAACTTATTCATGAGCCCTTCACTCCATCCATACTGCAGTTATAGCGTTATTTTTCCACCATTCATCATCTCGTAAGGAGGCCCACCAGTGTTCCCCCCCACCCTTGTTCTTGGTTCTCATCGATGTCCCTTGATTGAACACTCTCTCCTTGCTTGGCCATTCCTTTTATTCAGTATAATTTTATCCCTTTTTCGGGATGGAGAAGTCCTTTACGAAAAAGGCACTTAGGGAGTTTCTGTTAAGCTCTTTTCTGACTCCTAAAAGAATGAAAAGATCGTCGAGCAATCTTGCTTCATTTCATGCTCGTTAAAGTACCTGAAAGGGCATATATCTGGTATAAGTTTAACCCTCTTCCGGACCTGGTAGACTAATTACGAAAAAGGAATACTCTAGTCACATTGGCTAGAAGAGTTCTTCATTGCATCATTTTATGCTTTTTTGGGCCTTGGAGACTACCACACGAAAAAGAACTCCCCTGGAGTCTTCTTATTTCTTTCATACTCTCTCAAAATTGAAAGCAACCACGAGCATGCATCGTCTTGGGCTCGTACAAATCCACACTACGGTACCATTCCATTATTTTAGAGTCTTCTCATCGCTTTCAGACTCCTTAAAATTGAAAGCAATCACGAGCACGAACTATCCTGGGCTCGCATAAATCCACACAATAGTACCATTTTGAACACACTTCTTCTAGTTCCTTAAACCATGAAGAAGCCCCTACCAGTGCCTCTTGGCACTATGATCAATCATCTCGGCAACACCTCCCAATAAGGTCTCCTTTGTTCAGAGTATTCTGTGATAAACCACCCTCAGAGTCTCTTGCCATCTTACACCAACTTGAGTATCACTCATCCCGGTCACCATCCCTGGTCCATTAAAGCTATGATCCCCTTCCCACCAGTCAGTTTCATATGATGCCTGATCATCCCCGCCATCATACTCTGAAGAAAGGAAGTTTGAGTCCACCCACTCTATTTTCTCTGTTATTCCCCACCTCCACAGTATGTCAGTCCTACCATCAGTACTCTCACACTTCGATTATCCACCTCATGCTCCTATCAAGGAAAAATCATTGCCTTGCTATTTGCAGGTCTCCCTCTATCGACGACAGCCAATCTATTCCAGAGGATAGACCCAGAGGTCCCTACGCCTTGGACTCATCACCATCTGTGGTGAGTGCCTACGGACCATTTTGAGAGGAGTCATCAGTGCCTCTCCGAATGGTTGTTTCTCACATGCTTGACTTCAACACCTTGATTGCATCGTTGAGAATCGTGTAGGGTATATATCCCTCTAGTTGTTTGTCGAAGACTCTGGACTTCCCCCGACTCTAGCACATTGGTGAGTCACTTTGGAACATCCAGTCATATGTTCCCATGGATATCCGAGTTGCATTGGCGATTGTATTCGGAAGCCATCCAGTTATATGCTTCCTTGAGTACCCAGCATAGCTACAGTCTAGTGTACCATTGAGGGTATGACTCCCTGTCACTATGATCCTACAGTTCATCAGTTCCTCTGGTACCATACTCAACACCACTATTGATATTCCAATGTATCAGTTCTTCAACTCAGACATGGTTAGCCCGGTAGTATGTCCCAAATTTGTGTCCCCTTTTTTGGACCCATATGATGTACACAGTGGTTCTCCATGTATCTTTCAGGTTCCCATTTTTGGGCCTCATTGTTATTTTTATGTATCTTGATACGAGCATGGGTATGCCCACCTCATCCATATGTTGAGATTATTCCTCATTCATTATTGAGGTCATGTATTTTCAGTTTTTGCAGTTTGTTCGGGACCGTTGTTCCGGGTTCTAGTTCGTTTCTTCTCCTCTCCACATCCCAGAAAAACCATAAAAGACCTATGATGTCTATCAGCCATACGATGAGCTCCTGCCCTTACACATCAGGGGGCAATCTGTTAACACCCAAAAAGTGCTCACCGTTTTATCTCCCTCATTGCAAGACTCATTTGTCCATATTTCCTACCATATTTGACTCCAAAACCTTAAAAAACCATTTAAAAAGCCACCAAAAGGCCAAAAAACTCCTTTTTTCTCCCAAAATAATTTAAATTCCTCCAAAAATAGCAAAAACCCTCCAAAAGGGCCCTAAATTCCCAAAAATTAGATAAAAGGGAATACAAAAGTATAAAAAAGAGGAAAAAAAAGAAAAAAGAAGCAAAAACCCTATACAATTGACCTAAACCATATGGTGCCGAAAACCATGGGTCAACACTCCACCACTAAAAACCTATAAATAGGTGATGGAGGCTCCCCATTTCATATCCACAATCTTCCCTATCCTCACTCTACCAAAATCACTCTCGAAACCCTAGCTTCTCATTTGAGCTAGCTTTTCCCACATTGAGTGCCCCTTTTGGCCCATCATCCAAACACTTTGGAGAAGGAGAAGGAACCCATTGGAGCACGGAAGCAACCCTCCTGGACTATTGCAAGAGCTCCACCAATCTCAACACTTGAGGTAAATTTAATACAAAAGAAAATCTTTATCATATTGTCATGTCTTTTTATTTTTGTCAATGCTCATGCTAGGTTAAATTTCATATTGTTTTACTGCTTTAAATTACTATTTATGGAACTGCTACTAAGGAGGCCCTTCTCCTTAGTAGGTGCTCATTTGCACAAGCTGGGGTGAAAACCCTAGCTACAAAGTGCTTAAGCCTTGAGCACTTGACATGAGTCTACGCCTTGGTTCATTGTATGAGCTAGACGAAATATGGTTGTAGGTTTGAACACACGACCACCCGGTTTGACCTCTATCCTTTGAACTATGCTGTGGCTAATGAAAAATTCTCTTAACCATTAATACTCTCCCCTATGTGCATGCTATGGTTGAAATGAGAAATCGTAAACCCTCCAAACATTGGATTTCACATTCGTTTCCCTCTTTCTATGTATCATTTAATTAACAACTCTAGTTTGCAGCCTAAACATGAGTTTGATCAGGGATTGGGGTCTATGTATTTCGATACTCTGTATAAATTTCAAATACTCCACACAATTACGAGCTGTAATTGAATACAACAAGAATTTATCTCTATTACTTAATGACAGTCAGCCTACGAATGATTTGAGTGTTCTTAACTGTACATGGAAGTCACACAAGCATGAAAATAGATATTCATTCACACAGACATTAGGCTAACACTTGCACATGGCTCTACCTGATAGAATCTCAGCTTATCTCTCATTCAAATGCACAGTAACACTATTGAACACACAGAACTTGCTAATTTCATTAACTGATAGCAAGGAATCACATCCAGTCTCATTTTCCTCTGGTATTTAGGAAAATATCCCACCGAATCTCCCCCATCGAGTTCATGTCTTCCCCCTTTTCACCCATTGGAAATCCCAAAACAGAATGGCTGAAGAGAAAAACAAACTAACTAACTCTCCTCCACA